>JBAJNP010001777.1:0-55927 GCA_036877545.1 Yasuhikotakia modesta | reverse complement strand
CACTCAAACAAATGCAATATTTAAATGAAGAACCCTCAAGCAGCAATGAGGAGAACATCAGGTGGACAATAGGAGACAATAGCTGCCATATTTTAACTCTGATTTTAATTCATCACAGAGAGAAAACGGACAAGCCAAATCTGCCAATTTTATTAAATCACTTCTGCAGTTTGATGTCATCAGAGAGGGACACATTCTGGGAACCCCTTTTAAATGTTAAAAGAAGTCAATGTCCACATTCCACCATCCATCAGGAATTGTGAATGTGTGTTTTCAACAGGTTTTAAATTAATGAATAAAGTCTTTCAACAGTTTAATCAAACCCATAAGGTAAAGCATAAATCTTTGCTCTTCCTTTAATGAGTGCAAACCCAAATAATAAAAGACTGTTATTCTATAATATACCAGTGTGTGTAATATTAAATGTCTTAATTTAACACAGAATGTTCAGAAGTACAGGGGGATAACCACACAAAGAAACTCACTTTCTGTCCAATACAGCAAGTGTAATAATCTAATCTCTTAATAATAGTACTTACTGTAACACACTCACTATATATTAACAATAACTTTCCTAAAGATGTGAAAGAAGCACATAAAACAAATTAGGCAACAACCATCTTCATGTCCTTCTAAAGCTAAATGCTTTTCTTTTCGTGTGCTACACAAAAGGAGATGTTTTACAGAATATTTAGGCTGCTCTTTTCCATACTACAAGACCAGGTACTGTCAACCACCAGAAAGGATAAAACAGACCATGTAACCACAATATGCACTAAATACTAAACCATTGAAAAGTTTTGTTTGAGGTTCAGAGTGAAAATAAAGTCATTTTATGAGACAGTTACTCCACAATATTTCTGAAACTCATATTTAAATATTGCATTTTTGTAAATAGCAACAAATAGCTAAACACCTTCATGTTCCACAAGTGAAAGAAAAACATACAGGTCTGAGACAGTAAACGTTTTACTATAACTATAAACTCGTAAATAATAACATCCTGGCGCTCACCTGTTCCAGCAGTTTTCTGTATCTCTGCGTGGCTTGTTGGATGAGATCACGGACTGTCCATCCTTCCTTACACGGAACAACCACACCTGTCCTTCCAAAAGTCACTGTCACTTTCATTTTTAATCCCAAAAGAGAAGATTATTCCAGATCCAACAAATCCCAGCAGTAGCAGGTGTGTATTTACAATCCACATCCAATTTAACAGCATTAAAGATTACGTGCACCTACACACACATTAAACAGATGAAAAGTCAGATGAAAAGTTTAAGAAAACTGTTTAAGAAAATCCAAGGCATTAAAATAGTTGCTGTTGATGTCATGCAACATTATGGGGTGCGTGTTGCATAGCAACATATGGAGGGAAAGTTACAAAGAGACGGTGCGCTATAAATACTGCAATAATAATTTTAGTGTCTATTGAAAGGTTAAATATTAGAAACTCACGACACTAAAATGGTTCATATCCCGTTTACTGCAGATCTAGACGGCTAACTGGTTAGCTCTGATCGCAACACTGTTAAACTCACTGCAAACTCTTAAATCAAGACACGCAAATGCATTAAACGCCTGAAACAAGTCTGCACGCGTTTCTCTGTCGCTTCAAAACTGTGTTGCACTTACTTGGGAAATAAAAGTTGGAAAGACGAGCAGGTTAGCGGCAAAAAAAAAAACTTGGCGACGACTTTTTGAGTCACATAAGAAATCACGCGATCGTCGCTCTGCCTGTAGACAAATACTTTCTATTCTTCTACACCTGACTAACTAAAGATAACAAACATGCGGGTATGTTGTTTACATCGGTATTTTCACAGGATGGAGGTTCATACCTTTCGCCATTCCTGAAGTTCCCTATCAGTCCCACCAGCTTTAACGCAGAGCTGGGCCACACACTCAAACTTTATTAAAGGGCCAGCGCACTTTATACACGCGCAGCCTGCGACACACGCGCTGATGTTCAAACTAAATGATACAACACACGATAAACATTGGCATAATACTAAAATATCAAACATCCATATTTTAAACCTACATTTTAAAGAAACTATATTACAATCCGCATTTCAAATCCCCATAAACGAAATAGTTACAATATTTTATAATAGAAATTAACATAGCATATAATAACATTAAGGCCCCTCTGCATAAACCATATTCTCATAAACCACATGTGACAGTGTAAATGTCTTTCTCTAGGTCAGAAAAATAAAACTTTCACGAGAAAAACTGGAAACTACTAATGAGACGCCGAACTGAACACAGAAAATGTCGAGGTTGGTGTTGAAATAGTCATTTGCAGGGCAGACATAATATTCATTTGAGAAATAGAGTTCATGAGAGAAGAATCAATGATAACAGTGAGACACTAGAGGCTGAGGCCCATTTTATTGAACCCTGATGTTCGCTGCATGCGAGGGTTAGTCAGTACAATAACATGAAGGAATTGCTGGGGTACGTTTTAATTGTGCAAATCAATTAATGCTGTGATTCCGTAACAGGGAAATATATTATCAGCTCCTCCAATGGTCACACCAAGAGCCAGTTTTGTTATTAGATGCAAAACACCTAAAAATCCAGAGATAATGCTATTCTACAAATTAACTTCCATTCCATTGTACACATAGCCTTCATTTATTTGCTGTAGATAATGGATTGAAAAGACTCCGAATATATTACCACCTGACACAACACACACTTTTGTTTGATGTTATACAATGTGAGCTAATGTTGGCAGTCTGCTAATCTTTTTATTCAGGTGTGTGTATAGAAGAAAAGGCTTCAGTACTGTATGGCACATTTGATTACTGGACACGTGACAGCCCACTCAGAGCAACCTGAGGTTATTTATAGTTCAACGGAAAGTTAAAAATGTGTCAATATTTAATCACCCTTATATCATTTCAATTATATTGGACATGTTGTGTCTTATACAGAAATGTAATGAAGGTTTGTATTCAACCAGGTGTGGTAATTCTTTAATAATAATCTGCATGTTATATCGTCTTCATACAGCGCTGACACGTTATAAACACGTTCTCATTTGAGTGATAAAGATTATTTACAAAGTATTTATACAAAGTATCTTCCAAAAACCTTCTGCACACAAGGTATGTCTTCTAAAACAAATGCTGAAGACATGAGGTATGAGAAAACAAAAATGCTTATATCATTTAAAAGCAGTTATATGTATAAGTATCAAAAGTTAGTGAAAGTAATTCATGTAATTTCATTCAGAGACTGAATGAAATAACAGGTTTGTGAGCTGCTGTTGTTAGACCAGCTATGCAAATCTGGCCTGCTATTTATATGTAAATTACCCGTGTATATTTGACATGGCGAGCAACGTGTTTACATTTCCTTTATGTGTATTATTGCTATCATTTAACAGCATAAGCAATTGACTGTGTCTACATCAGATGGTTTACACAGCCGGTGAATGGATACATGCCTTAACAAAAATCATATAAAAGGTACATCAGCCCCCACAGGAGAGGCAATGATTTGTAACTGGGGCTGATAGGTGTCAGGTAACACACAAATACGATCCCAAATTTGAAACAGAGAATCTCAAATGAAAGCATAAGAAGTACCAATAAAACAGAGATGGTTGTACTGCGTGCTGAGAGATTGCGTTATCGACCCCGGCATCTGTAACAGAAGGGTGATTTACATGCATTTTGGACCTGTGTGGTCGCTTGTCTAGACCTGACCCGTGAAGATCTGCACTCAGTGTGTTGCATGCAGTGCAGAGTGTAAATGCGCTCCTACTGTTCGCCAGAGAAGGCAAGAACAAATCGATGTGTCTGTACAACATGTCCAAGCCAAGTCGGCGCAGCGGGGGTGATAGTCACTGACAACTCGCCACTGAAACATTAGATTTTCCCCTTTAATTTCCAGTTATACAGAGTTTTAACCAGACCAGCGTTCATATTTCTCTGGGAATGCCCATTCAACAGAAAATAGCTTCATTAAACACATGGTGAGGGGGCTGCAGATACAAACAACACCTGTTATGGTGAACTGTCTATTGAACGTGTGTAGGTTTGGCATACACTCTAAACTAGTTTTGCTTTAAAACTAGATTTTATTTTGCACATTAGGTGGAATCCCAACAAAGGGTCAAACATGTTTAGCAATTCTTTTTACCTCTCAGAAAGTAAACAAACGTCAAACATTGAAACTTACTGTGCGTAACCATGAATTGCACAACAAAATTCTTATTATGACATGTTGTAAATAGGAAAACAGATATTGTAGTTTTACCTTTTCTTTATAGTTCAAGTCTTTTTAAGTTTCTAAATGTCTCTTCAGTTTAAATGGTTTTCTCATCTCTGCATGTAATTCAAACACAAAACATATTGGCCATTTTGTATAAATGATTTCAGTGTTTTTTTTTACAGTTTTCTATAAACTTATCAACTCTAAAGCATCTACTTAAAGGGACAGTTCCCCCAAAAACAAATATACAGTCCTTGGCTGCCTCTGAAGGCATCAAAGCACATCCGAATCCAATGTTTGCTTCACTTCCTGTCTCTGGAGATACCTTTATCTGATCAGTTTTTGAAGGCAGCATAACTGCATCCTTGGCTGCCTTTGATATCCCACAATGCTGTGTGTGTGTCTCTGCGGGGAAGCTGATTGGTCAAACAGGGATGCAGCTAAAAAAAAACAATATAAAAAATGATGCCATATAAATTTAGGTTTTATTTTCATTTTATTTTCATCACAGTATCGCAGTTTAAATGGTTATCATTTGGCTTAAATGTTACCATTTTATTTCTTTACACTCCATATTGGTTCTGAGAAATAAAGTGAATAATGAGTACATTTTTGTTTGGGGGTGAACTAATGCTTTAGGCCACCATGACAGTAGTGTTAAACAAACATAGCAAATAAGACAGAAACGAACATCATCAGCTTAGTCACACATTAGGACCTGTTAGCAGTCATGTCCTCATATGCCAGTACTGAGATAAGGGACTCATTCAATAACCCCTTTTCCAGAAACCCTCATTCTGTTTAAACTCCCATTTAAAACCAGGTTCAATTCTGAAGATAATTGGTTTTAAAATGAGACAGGAAATAGAGCCCTACTCCTCTCTCTGCTTCTACACCATTACAAAATCTCTTACTCACAAAGACAGAATGTGCAAGTGAAATCCAATCGCTTAGTAAGCCATGTTTTGCTGTTATTATGTAAAATGTTCAAGAAATACTCTCCCTAGCGTTACTGCAAACAGATGAATCATTTAGATGAATTAAAACAAAAAAGGTCACAGTCATTTTAAAGAGAAATTACCTCATCATTCACATTGCTTCAGATAAGTGAACAAAGGGCTGTTACTTGTAAATTTGCTAATATCTTAACCATATGGGGAATTTAATGTAGAAGTTAAGAGGAAGTTAATTAACACTACCAACTGAGTGGAACATTATTGCAAATTGCTGCCAGATTTATGCATGGAGGCCACATATGTATGTATACAGGCCATGTATTTATCCATTTGTAAAGGCAGCCTATATGGTTTCAAATAATAAAGCCATATTGCAGAGGCAGGACTCTCAACTGACACACAGAGTGAAAAGAGAGAAAATGTTTGTGCTTTATAAGCAAAATCTAGCTGTGCTGTAAGGATTAAACGGCTTGGAAAAACAAAGCCGCATATCTAATGCACCACAAGTCTGACAAAAAACGTTAAGCTATATTTTTCCAACAGACTTCATAACCTCTCTGTTTCTAAAGTTTGCCTTTACAAGCCCAAAGCCACGCGGACAGTCTTGTCTTTTCTCCCATATTATCCTAACATTTAGCGTGACAGTATTATTTTCCTTCCCTGTCTTGCACCTAACATCGCTGCATGGCGAAAGCAGATGCGAGGCTCTTGAAATGTTTTCTCCGGGGTCTTAAATGCTTGAAAACAACAAATAACTATTTCTGAGTTTCTCTTGCTCAGACACACAGCAACTATGAGTGTGATTTGGGAGTTTTATTCAAGAAGACGAGAGCGAGAACACATGCGCTCACACCTGTGCCTAATAGACCAAATTAGCACCTTGTCACATAAGACACTTTTTTGCATTTCCTCCTATCACGGAAGGTGTAGAAAATAGGCAGTAATTACATCTATCGGCAAAGGGACCGTTATGAAATTAATTAGGTGTATCATAATAGGAAAAGAAAATTGTTAATTCACCTTCTTCTTGGTTTAGCGGCGTGTAACCATGGCAGTGAGTCGTATTAAGCAGGCAGTCACTGTGTCATTTGCTTTCAAAGGATAAATGAAAAAGCTCAACAATCACAATTATTTTACTCTATAAAGCACTAGGCTTTATATACGTGTGTGGGTGGGTATACTTAACTGTAAATTAGGAACAAATTTGTACCTGAAAATCAGCAAATAGTCATTTTAAATAGAAAAATACAGAGTTTTCTGTTAGGGTTAGAGTGAGGGGTAGGGCTAGGTTATATTGTCTGTAACTAGCTGTTTATACAGCACAATACAAGTCTATGGAAGTTTCCTGTTCAGACAAATAAGCGTGTTTGTGTGTCCATTTGTGGCTTTTAATATGACCTTCTTGGCTTGGGTACAGAATAACAAAGGCATTATGAATCCTTTCATCTCCAAGAAGTGTTTGCACCATTTTAAAGAAAGGCCTAAAATATACAGTATATATTGAAAAAAAATGTTAATTACTTTAGTGACTAAAACTTTTTAATGAGAAAGTAATGAGTTCACTCTCTTGGGATTTTATGTGACTATATCAAATGTTATTTTAAAAATATGGCATTATTTTCTCTTGATTGGTTAACAAATGCTAAAAGTAGCAACAACAGACACACTCACACATACATGTCTATTATAATTATTACAATATTCATAAATCAGACTGCAATATGCATAAAGACAAAAAATAAAAGAACAAAAGTAGCTTGGAAAGCTTGAGAACTTGACTGGGAAAATCATTTTCTCATAAGTCCCATATGTGTGCAGACCAGAGAGGCTATATTGGACTGTATCTTTGTTTCAGGTCGTCTATTGCAAAGAAAAAATAAAGAGTTAATCCGTGACCATGAAATGAAATGGTAACTCGTGAGGTCATCGCTCTCCACAAAATATCAGACATTGTCATGCATGAGGCAATTCAGTTTTCTTTTTATACAGAAGCAAATGTGGCCCAAAAAGAATGAAAACTCATTTGACTCACCTTAGATCTTTCGTATAATCCCATCCCACCCTCAACATCCACCTCCCCCCCTTCCATCCACCGACCCTCTTAAGCAGGTCTCCATCATCTTAACCCTTCTTAAAATGACAGTCCCAGCTGTAATAGCACTCCATAGACCAAACAGACTCGATTACGTTATGCAAATTTATTAATTGAAATCCCAAACCAACCCGACATTCCACCTGACCCTATTGGTCCATGTAACGGAAAAGCATTCCTCAATAGGAAGGTGATATTCTGGAAATCTATTTTTCCATCTGCCATAACTTATTAAAAGGAAAAAAATATTCTGAATAAATCAAATAAAATTTTGAATTTGGTTTCAGATGTTTTTGATTTGCATGCATATATATTTCAGTATCTGATATGGATTTGATGCAACTACAGCTAGCAAGTGTAAAAGTCAGTCAGTATCATTGATTCATTTCCCAGCCCTATGGAAGAACAAACATGTCCCGTTCCAAACAGTGTCTGAGGTGAAAATGTTCCCTGCTTTCTTCATTTCCCTGCCTCCTGCCTTCATTGTTGCTATTACAAATCGCTTCATGGTGTCAGTTGCTCATTCACGCGTCTTATCAGAAAACTAAGCTGTGATTTATGACCTGAGCTGTTCTGGAAGAGCTCAACATCTTCCTCAATGAATATTGACCCATGTGTTGCTGACCTGCAGAGTAAGATGCCTGGACCTGCTCTGACACTGATGTAATCAACAAATCTGTCCAAAGCCAATATATGGTCTGATGACTTTAAGGGTCTGACAGCCACAGTTCAACTCTATAAAGAAACATCTTCATTGTATCTGTTGTTTAGGCATTGGTATAGTGCAGGGCTGCTATGGTTACAATATCTGTGTTTTTCCTTGCATGTTTGTACATGTAGAATTTATTATTATTGTTTATTGTGATTTATTGCACTATTTATATTTGTTATACCAACAAGTATATTTTAAGGTTTTTACGTCTAAGTAAAAGTTAATAAAAGATGTTTCTTTTCTTTTATGAATCTACCTTTTTCTGGGTTTAATTCATTTCATTTAATTAAATCTCACCTTCTCTTTACCACACATGACAAACACAGTTACGAGGGTCTAGGGATCTCAATGTAATTACGTTCCCTGTTTTATGGTTTTCTTGTAACATGGCAACAAAATGGCTTCCTGCATGTTGATTATCCCAGAGGATAAAATCTTCAGTTATACTGCACTTTCACTTTTTCTTTAAAAAATGGAAAACTTTCAATGCTTATTTTATATATACACTACGTTTTGTATCTGGTGGTTACACCACCAGAGCATGTTTGAAACCCCACAGAAATAAAATAAAAACACAAAACGTTCATTTAACATCTAAGATCTTCATTATGTAAAATTTTAGAGTTACACGTTAAGTTGTATAAATTGCATTACATTACAATACATTTAAAGTAACGTAGGGTGACACAAATGAACCATATGTTACAATTTCAAACTATAAGAGCTCTCAGCAAACACAAAACTTCTGTGTCACAGAGCTCCGCTCTATGGTAAACAGCGCCCTCTAAAGGTCAACAAAACAACCACCATACTAAACAAATAATCCAAGCCAACATCTTTTCCCAACAGTACAACCTGACACAAACATCTGACGTGAACACATAAAGCACAAGCTACATTTTTTACTTTATAATGTGTGCATGACAAGCACACAGATCTCTCATGAGCGCTGCTGTAACGTTCTGTCTCTGCGTGACGGGAGAGACACATTTTCACACGCAGTTTGTTTTCAGTTAATTAAACATGGCAATGGAGAATTTTTAACAGAAATTTTCCTTCCGTTTTCCCAAGATTTCAATTAGTGGCCCACACATGAATCTCATAGGATGTGTTTATTTTGGAGCACTGAAATCCACATGAAAGTGGAGTGACAATTCTTCACAGATCTAACTGTCACCTTACACAAACTGGCAACTGTCACAAAGTGTGAACCTAAAGGGTTAACGGAAAATCAGATTTCTGTAATCCACATTGAAATGCATTGAGAAGTGTGAATTGGGGATAAGTGATTATAACCGCTCCACCTTTAGATTGCATTAAGAAATGATATGATTGCATCCATTTGGGAATGACATTAATCCATATCCACAATCAAATCACCTGCTGGACTGAGTGTGAAGGACCCTGGAATAAATTAAGGATCAAGATTTATTCTCCTCATCTCCTATTTTAACACAATCAGCAACAATTTGACAACTTACAAACTTCAGATTTGATATCGCAGGAAGCCACACTGAATAAACATCACAGATTATAGGAAATATATTTATAATATAGAGCGGAATTTGTTCATAATTCCCCCGTGCAGTTCTCTGGAAGTGTTGACGTACTCCATTGAGCTTCAGTTGAGACTGTCTGTTGTCAAACTGCATTTCCTAAGCCTTAAATTCCCTCCCCTGTTCTCATCGGCATGCCTAAGAACCCAGATTATAAAGTCACTGTACCCTCCTTTGAGAATGAGTGTGGGAAAAAGTTTGAGAAAAGTAGGAAGAAAATTCACTCTGAGTCTAAAAAAGCAGCGTTTTCTGCAGAGACATCTCTTTCTGACACATTTATAAACTGCTGGGGAAGCATAAAACATACCAGCATGGAGAAGTTTAAAAATCTCTGATAACCTGTAACACGCAGCTCGATTGAATTGTTGCAGCTGGTTGGGTCAAGCGGGTCTTAAGACTTCACAGTTGGAGAAAATCAGTTTTACTTGGCATGTAGGATGTTGTGACCTTTTACTGCAGAAACTGAAAATCAAACCCTGTTGTGTTTGAGTTCATGGGCTAGAGAAAAATCTTTCTTTCCTTTACTCTATTTTAACATTTGTGTTAAGGATACATACATCTACACACACATATATATATATACTGTATATAAAGCCTGTCCACTTAAGACTAATATTATGCCACACTGTCCTCTACCTCAGTCATTAACACACCGCTGATGTAAACTGCTTACAGCACCACAGAAAAGTTTACTGATGACATCACACCACTGTCCACACTCCTCCATAATCCTGCCTTCCTGCATCATCAGTGTGTTTGTTCTGCTGTGGAGAGAGAAAGATAACAACATAAGCTATGATATTCAGGGTCAAACACAATGCAGGATGTTTGTACTTCTTTGAAGATATTATTTCTGCTTCTAGCCCAACACCCAACTTTCCAATATTTATTAAATATCTCATTTTAGATAAAAAGTTCTTTAATCCTTTCATCACATCGTCAGCTCCACCTTTTCCTTGTCCTCATTTGACTTGTTTTAAAAGCTGTTAGGAAATAGCAAAATGCTACATTGCAAATTACATGCAGTGCGGCTAAGCACTTTTCTAAGCACTTATTAAAAGTTTTTTAAAAGGGCAGGAGAGTAACATTTTAAAGAGGCTTTAATATGACATAAAGTGGAGCTGTTATTTACCTTAGCTCCTGAATCCTTATTCTGTACGCTCAGTTTAAGAGTTTACTGACAGTTCGGCCAATGCCAATGAATTTAAATGTGACATCTTTCTCACACAAACTCCATATCTAACTTTCTTCAAGCATAATCTAAACAAATCTATCTCCTCAATAGAGAATCTTTCAATCTGGCTCCCCGACACCCAGTAGTTTCACCGAGCTAGCTGCGGTTTCCATGGTATCGAGGTGACACCATCTTGAACTTGGCATGGTGTTATCACAGCACGACCCAGAGGACAAGCCCAGGAGTGGGAATAGATAATTGGCTACAATATGAAAAGGTAACATCACATTCTAAGATGAGAGCTCCAGCCGTGCCCATAAAAACATGACCTCTCCAGACAGACTGAAACCACACGTTTCAAATGAAACTGATTTCTTTTCCTTCTTTCTCCCTCCTCAGAGTAGAAAAGGAGGAAGAGGAGAAGGGTGGTGATCCTCGTGGTGGGTTACGGATAGACCTGGCAACCAAACAGATTGGCTTGTCATATAAGGAAAACAAAATCTCCTCAGGCAATTTGACTGTCAACGGATTATCTATTATAAGTTGTAGGATTTGTGTGAGGAGAGGAGCAATATCACAGCCGTGGTCCAGGAAAGGGCTCAGACAGTCTCAATCATCAAACCAAAGTCACGGCCCTTCTGTGTGAACCTACAGGCCTATTTACACTTATAAAAATTGCCCATTTATGATAATTGCACACCGTTTTTGATATTCATATATTTTTTTTAAAAATTCAGTATTATTTGTTAAATGAGTTTTGTTATAGGGCCAAGGACAATACTAGAAGAATTAAAAGGAAACTAAGCATTACCACAACATCTGGGCTCCAAACACTTTATCACTAAAGTCAATCTGTATTGTATTAATGTCTGTCTATAAAGACGCTGTGGACTTTCTGTCAAAATATCTCAAGCGGTTTTGTGTTTAAAGATATATATATATATTTCCTATGAGTAAGAGAGCCTGACAAATTAGACATACATGTAATAGTGATCATGAAGCGAAATCCAGCCCCGTGAGTGAGGCCACTATAAGCCAGCTAGTGATGCACATGCTACACAACAGCTGCTGCTAAATAAATATTCATGCTTAGGTTCCTGTGAAAATCCTGTTTGTTGGTGAATTCTGGGGGTGGGCTGGGAAAACGCACCGAGCATAAGGTGACGAAAATGTGACTTTGAACAAGAGTTTGTCTGGTTCTGTACAGCCATGCAGTAATGAATCTTACACCCTTCTTAAAGAAGTCACTGCCTTTAAATGGAAATGCTAGTTTTCATTTACATATTAAATGAAAATAGTTTTTCTATAATTACTCCATGCGGAAATAACTAATAAAAAGTTTTATCATATATTCCAAATACAAAAAAATATTATTTACAACACTTCCAATTTAATATCTACAGTAATATACTGTAATGTAAAACAGAGTATATTGCTTTTATAAATGTTGTTTTGCAGTTTCATATTTGTAGTTGAGAAATAATGCTAAGCAGATACAGTGTTGTTCACCCTTAGCATGTACGTTTGCTCAGAATAAACAAATCAAAATGCCCTTTGGCGATATTATAACACATTACAACATTCTGCAAACATAATTAAAAAGTACTTCATTACCAAAGTCTGGGGGCTCATGTGTTGAAAACAGCGCTTTTGTATGAGCACATTTCATCATATTCCAAACACTGCGTTTGAATGGATTCAGAACAAGCATTCTATTAAGGTCTCCCCATGTATCACTTTTAAATATCTACGGCCTAAGAAAAAACAACTTGCCGCACTTTTCCATTTACCCAGGCAAAGCTCAAATCAACTCAATACTATTTCCAGACCGATGACAAGCCTCCCTCATTAACACAAGAAACAATACAAATGGACTGAAGACCGGGACCAGACCCCATGGTGTCTGATTCGAGCTGCTAAATTCATTTCTGGCACAGCGTGAGTTTTTGTATTTCAACAGGCCTGCAGTTGAAACCCAGCAGAACAGAACAGCAGCATGTCTGGCTCCTGGGGAAGAGGCGAGAGTTAAAATTGAGGCGGCGGGTTCCAGTGAGATGAGGGCAGGTGTTTCACAGGAAGTGACTCTGCAGGTACGGCTAAAGCTACACACTGTGGCCCTTTACTGTATAATTACTCTTAAGAGAACAATCAATCCTTAAACTCCACAGGTTAAAACCTCCCTTTAAAAAGCATATTATTGAGACATTTAGCAAACGGACAGTACAGTACAGTACAGTAATATCAATTTTTACCATAAATATAATTGCCATGGAAGTTATAAAACGTCTTAGCCTTAGCATGCTATAATAGTTTAAATTCTACTGTCCCTTTATATAATTCCAATAGTTTTACATCATGAACAAATATTTTTAACTATTTTTATAATATTTCTATGCACATTCAGTTTATTGCTGCATGGAAAAGAACAGAATAAAATACTGGGTTTTATAGCATAGAGAATAGCATCATTGATTGGTCAATTCAATTACAATCCTTTCACATCTGATATATATTGATACACAAATATATTTACTTTAAATGCATTATGCCCGGATGCACCTATTCTTTATTTTCCAAGCTATAAAAAATCCAGGAAAATCACTTACAAAGGGCTCCAGTTTCCATAATGTTCTGTTAAAATCAATGATCTGAGACCAACATGAGAAAAGACTCCTGACTTTTTTGCTTTATGAACGCTTTTATTTTACAATGTTTTTATTATATCATACTACTAGCATACTTAGCATACTTCAGTGTAAAGCTAAGCATGCTTGTCTTTAAAAGGACACGTTTTATTAAAATTAGAGCTGTTTTAGTTGGTGGATCTGGCCTATTGGAGCAAGATTTGATTGAGATATATGTTAGGGTTCCTTAAATTGTACAGAATTCCCTTTAATTTATACTGTGTGCTACAGGTACATCACACCACTGCACTGCTTTTAACAGACAACTGTTTTACTCTGCCAGAAGACTAATGCAGTGACATGGACCAGTGGTGCTTTAATGCATATAAGCCACTGAGGAGAGTAAACACTGTCCATTTTACCTTTGTTTTGCGATGAATGACCTTCCCATAATCCCATAATGCGTTTGAAGAGCCACATCTGCTCAGTAAAACAAAGAGATGATTAAATTAGTTACTGCAGAATTAGTATTAACTAGTAAATTAAGTAAATTAGTACTGTGTGTGACTTTGTGTACTGTGTGTCTACTGTGTGAGATTTGTAGCATTCTTGCTTGCTTCATTTAAATGTTACAGTGTAATGGCTCACCTAATGCCCACTCTGTCCTCGCTTTCACCTTTTTTCTCTCCAGGTTCATCTTCACCTCTCATTGCTCATTTCTCATCACAGCTGTAGCTTAACTATAGCATTAGGCTAGCAACACAAAGGTTGTTGGTTTGATTCTGAAGTAACACACGTACTGATAAATTCTACACCTGGAATGCACTAAAAGTAGCTTTAGATAAAAGCATCTACCACATGTGTAAATGTAAATGAGACGCAGAGCAGCAGTAACGCCCTGCAAATGTCCTGTGATGAAACATCAATATTTATGGATGTAAATCAATGGCTATACAGTATAAATCAAAAGCGCCTGATTGGTGATGATGGTAATGAGTCCATATCGTCTTGGTTACGTTTATTTTATCCAGGACCCTTGTGTTCTGGTTCATGATGAGGACTAGGGCAGAGCAGAATGCAGAAACAGGCCTGTAGAGACACAATGGAGAATTTAAAGATGTGTAGAGAAGCATGTTGTGGCTGGATGAAAAACAAGCACTTTACCTTGAAAGAGATGGGCAGCACAGAATGTGTGTTCGCAGGCACCAATATGTTAAATGAGCGGTTGGGTCACCCTGAATAAGGTTTCAAGAGAGATGTCTGTGAAGACACGTTGTGTGGAGAGAGTGGCCTTTACAGGCGATCAATATTCTCAATAACTCTGGGTACAAGGGTAATCTTGAGATAGGAAGTAAATAAGACTAAACTCTATACTGCATGCCAAATGTAGTATAATGTGTGCTTTAATGTATGTAGTGGGGAAGTATGCCAGTACTGAAACATATTACTGCATCATAAAATTGCACCTTAATGCCACAGATTTCTTTTGACACATACATTTCAACAGTGTAATCATTTAACTAAACTCACAGCCATAAATATTCTCACTTAAACTTAATACAGTTTAAGTTTTAAACTTGACTATATTAAACTAAATTAACTTAATTTTTTTATTTTATAATTCTTAATATGTTTGAGTAATTTTAAATTACTGATTTAAATTGATTGGTGCAAAACTTCAAAAATCCAACTAAATACCATCCTGGTTAAAACAGGATATCTGGTCACCCTAGGGATACACTCATACTAATCTGGCATTCCTATTGGTACAGTACTGTACATAAACTGCAATTTACCAAAAATATTAAATAATCATAACGCTGATCTGTAAATCAGTTACAGAAGTTTATCAGAATCAATCATTTGGAAGTAAACAATATTTTACAAGTTCCTTCTTAACGTCACCAGACCTCATAATTTAAGAGTACAGTGATAATTTGGGGGGACGAGCACAATTTGATAAATACGTTCACTTGTTTACAACTCCTGGTGTCTAAAGCTGTTATAATCCTTCTCAGCACTACTGGATTAGTAAGTGCACCGGGCTAATGAACTCTGCATGGACGCTCTCATTATAGACCGTGCTGAGATAATAGGGCAAAGGTTTAGGAGAGAAGCTTGCCATCTTCTTCTATCCTCTTATTCATCACTCGTGACCTGGAAGATGCCTGGACTAATCACTGGGTTTATAAGCCACTTCTGAAACAGAGGAAAATCCAAACCCCTGCCTAGATGGAATCAGAATGCTGTGGTGAGGAACAAAATGAGCCAGCCTCTCCGACCGAGACGGGCTCTGAAAATTCAGCTCTGGCATCCACAGGATAGCTGTTTACCTGTTCGCCATGAACCCAGAACGCTGTGGGGACAAAGGGACAAAACCTCGGCTGCAGACGAGCTCAGTGGGGAGGGGATTGCACTACATCTGATTGGATGATTGATGGCAGCAGGAGATCCAATCAGGGCCTTTCAGCGAGTGCGGTTTGTTTAAGTGGACCAGCAGAAGGTATTTCAGCTTGTCTAGCTCAGCAGGCTCGACATTTGGATTGCACGTTTCTGCTGGATGGAGAATGAAAAAGGGGAGGGGTTGGGCGTAGTGCAGCGCGGCACTACTAAGTTGCCATCATTGGCTGCCTGGAAAAGCCTCATAACCATGGCAACCGCAGAACAGAGCGCAGGCCTTCTATTTGAATGTTATTGGCAGGCACGTCCGAAGCTTTGCTTTATTTTTCTTTGGCAAACAGCTGTCTCTTGTTCCAGAGGGAGTTGAGACTGCTGTAGAGTCTCCTTGTTTAATGATCGGTTTGACAGGAAACGTTTTCACCCAAGGGGGTTTTGAGGTGGCGCTCGACTGGGAAAACACGCAGCTATCAGCCTAGCGCCACCCTGATGCAATTAATCACATATCCAATTGCCTAAATATCTGACAGTTGGTTCAGAGACATGAAATGTGAAATTGGTAGAAGATCAGTTTGACTGAACTTATCCGTTTCACAATTCAGTCTTGCAAAACAGCACTCGGTTAACATTAGCTCCCCCTCTTACATTTGCGAAGGTGGAAAAATAGCAGGTATGTCTAATTCTGTTAGGACGTTGCTAATGGTAACTGTTGAGAATGTTTTTAAAATGAATCCGGTGTTGCGCGTCATTTTCAGTCATTGTGTATCTGTCTTCCCTGAGGTTGTATTTCCACAAGTCATTGATCTGTATTGGATGAGGCTTGTTTTGCTTTGCATGCAAGAATTCTAATAGATTCCACAAAGATTACAAAAGCTTTTACCCTGTGCAGAGATAAACCCAATGAAACTAATATTGATTCGGTCATGGTAGTTGGTTTGCAACAGTATTAGAGATATGTTCAGGATAAAACTCATTTTGCCTGCAAACCTATAAATCTAGACTGGCGGACTCAGAAGAGCTTTTCCACTGAGCATGACTGTTGGTAGATATTGGGTTTCAAATCCTATGCATCCACACAAGGCACAATATACACAGGAACAGCAGAAATAAACAGGAATTATTACTATTTGTCTGTGACACTGTAATATATGCAAACATTCAAATTCAGCTTCTGTGTCAGTACAGCTGAATACAATGGCATTTAGGTTCATTATAAATATTAAAAAGTATTATTTTGATAAACTGAGAATAAATAAAGTCTTTATATAAATAAAGTCTGCTTTTAGAAAAAAAAATTAACATTACAAGATTAAAGTTGTAATGTTCTGGGAATTAATGTAAAACAGTATTCATAAGTCATAATATTGTATTGTATAAGGTGTGAGCAGACTCTGTTATACAGAAAAGAGTTAAAAGTAGTTCAATAAGCCAACATTCACACCAGCCTTCCACCTCTAACCAACAAAATCTCATAAGTCACCTGTAAAAACTCTCCACTCATGGAAATTAGGTTGTGTGTAGACTATATTTGTACACTATTGCTTTTTTATTCTTTTCTCAGTTGCAGCTAGTGAATGCATTATGGGAAACGAAGTGTTGTATTAATTCACAGAAAGTGTTTTTTCTGTAGATCAATGCATTTCCTGCAAAGACAAAATTAGACTTCTGTCAGCCAATCAGAACAGACAGCTGAGTCACCTGATCAACACGGAGGTCATTCTGTATACTGACCCAGAGCCTCGCTCTGGCCCTTCTGTTACACAGTGTCATCTAGTGGTCGAGAGTGATAAAGCGAGTTCTTTTGTCTATTGTTGTCTAGAAGTTTGTGAATTGGAGAAACTGAATGGTTTTGTAAAGGGTCAGGCAGACTGAATAAACAGTGTATTCACATGTATGGCTGAAGTAAATCTTTACATTTAAATACCAAGTAATAATTTAAAACTGTGATAAGATTATTGACACTAAACTCACTGATAAAAGTCCCTGTAGCCATATTCCAACACTTACTGGAAACCCTACTGTCAGTTATTTTATTCTATCGTAAACTGTAATTGAAACTGTATTGTAAATTTGATTCTATTGTAAACACCAAATTATGAGATTATTCTCCAAACTTTATACTATAAACCTTTTTTGTCACAGACCACAGACTGTCAAAAAAGGAGCCTAAATTTCTGTACTGTATACTATAAACTGGCCTGTTTACAAAGCAAAAGAATAGATTGACAATATAGTTTTCACGTTTCTGATTGAGGGTGGGAAAAAACAATTTCACTGTTTTTGCTAATGAAATGTCTGCTTACACCTGTCCTGTGGAGAAACAAGAGTGACACCTGTGGTTCCCCTCCGTGCTCTTAAGTTTGGCAAGAGTGAAGTAAAGAGAAAGCATAATTGTGCATTTCCTCTCAGACGCACACGCCGAAATCATCACCATTCCTCAATATATTAACTGTGTCCAGACTGGGAGACCTTACCGCCTCAGCACTTAAATCACCCTGAGAGCAGAGAGAGAGAGAGAGAGAGAAAGAAAGAGAGACAGAGAGAGAAAAGCAACACAAACACAGCAAAAATCATTAGGCATTCCTCCATTTCTCTGACATTATTACGTTTGTGTGGATGCATTTTGCGGGGGCTGTAACGGGCGAGAAGTCATCCGTCAGGGGCTGATTATGTAATTTGGGGGTAATTGGCCTCTCTCCCGCCCCCTGTTCCCCTCGTGCTTGTGGTGTGGTGTGACTGTGATCTCTGCTTCGTGCTAACAGCCACTAATAATTCTGTTTATCTGACCCGGCTGCCGTTCGCATATCCGCCCTGTTCCTGTGGCAATCAAATTACAGTCACCCTACAATAAATCAATGACAAACTGTTTATTAAACAAAGAGGCTGAGATTGCATTAGTAATGACAGAGATTAATTTGGGCTCTGTTGTGTACCGGAGAGTGCAGCCCCCTGGGTTTGAAGTTTTATGCATAATTTGATGCATGACTTTTGCATGTGAGGTTTATGCAGTGTTACGACTGAGGTGGCAGTTAGTAAACAACAATCATGACCTCACCACATCAAAGTTTCCCTGGATTCTTGCAGTCTGTGTGCAACAGATTGAGATGCAAAACTAACAGGGAAGTTTATGCAGAACAAAAGCTTCCACAGGACAGAAAATCCCAAATTAAATCACAATTCACAATATCTCATTTGTTTCTCCCAGATGGCAATGAGAATATATTAAATGAACCTCCTCATCTAATTATTCGAGAAACAAACAATTCAATCCACAATTACTGTACGTCTCTCACTCTCTTACATGTCATCAGCTGTCTGTTTTCAGTTTATTTTGTTTTGTCTAAGGAGAAACATCTGAGACAACGTTACTAAAATGAAGCTAAGACCTTACTGACGTCATAAGCTAAGATGCTAAATGCATCAATCATTCTACTGTACTGTATATTACAGAGCGATTGGTAACAGCCAGAGGTCACTGTTCACATGAGACAGTTAGAGTCTTACATTAATGATTAATGCAACAACAATAGCAAAACTCTTCCTCTGAGATGCTATTAAATGTATTAAATGGTGTCTTTTATGGTGTTTCTGAATCTGACATCTGCCTCATTCAGTAGCTGTAATTCTTTGTGTATGACAACACAATCAGAGTTGGATATGAGATTCTACTCTAGTAGGAAAAAAGTACATCACCTGGCAATAGCTTGACATTTAACATTCGGCTTTGCTGCACCGCTATGTCTTTGAGAAAAACTAGCTGACACTTGTGTCTTGGAAAAACTCCTCTCATTAAAAATAAATGACTTTATGTTGCTTTGTTGTTGCTAATGTCTGTCAGTGTGAACACGCTTACTGTACATAAACCTGACCCTGAGGTCTATGGCATTAAAGTGGCATAAATGTATTTGCTGTATATACATTTCACAATAACACAAACCAATGCGACACACGTATCATAAGCTGTTTGACATGCACGGGGCAAAGAAAAAATGCTGAACCAAAGCCACACCAGGAACTGATATAACCTACATAAAGCCACAGTAACCATATATTTACTCTTACATAGCAAAACATTTCATGACTTCAGAGCTACAGATAATGTATTAAAAAGCAGGTGCTGTTGATGTACAAACAAATCCCACGTCCATAAATCTGCAATTTGTGATTTTGTCCCAAGTTATTTTGCAATGTGACGTTACCTCGTATGACTATAACATATTGATTACTATATGCAGTTCATAAAATCTGCATTTTCTTATCACAAACCATCTCCACAGCTCATTGGACGGCACCCACAGCACCACTCAGGGTGTTCTTGGCACATGCTCTTGTCCTCGAACGCTCCATTATTCTCTCTCTCTCACACACACACAGTATTTTTTACATGTGGTGGTGCATCTCTGGACTCTCTGCTCTCTCCTCTCTTGTTAAAGAGACCCAGAGCAGCTGGTGGTGGAGAGAAAGGAGGGTGGGCTGCATTTGGGGAGTATTTGCCTCCTATTCTCTGGGCCAGATGGGTGCTGATTATTGGGAACAAAGCTAGAGACACTATGAAGCCAATTTGAAGCTCCCCTGGGGCCCATATACAGCCTATTAGCAAAATCCAATTGAAAATGGAGCACAGGACCCTATTAGAGAGATGTTTTTGGAATTTGTGATGCTTTAACTGTCACGAGAGCCGGAAACAGGCATATGTGTGCCCTATCTACAAATGCTACATAAGAATGCGGGATTCATTTGTAAGTGGTGCATTTTCTGACATACAGAGCAAGTGTCTCCCTAAAGCCATCATCTGGAGTCTGATCTGTACAAACATTGAGCCACTAATGACAGACAGTTGTTAATAGGACCCATTTTTAAAACTGAGCTTCACATACAACTGAAATAATTAGTTATTTTCTCTCATGTCCAGTGGAGGCACACAGCAATACTCACTGAACTGTTGAGTTAAGGGCTTGTCAGGCATCTGGGAGTTCAGGTGGGGCCTGCGAGGCCTTTTACAGGCGTTCTGCATTGTTGTGCTCCTTGTGGGATATTCTGTGGCAGTCAGCAGATGTTTTTGTGTCTCTCATTATGTTTTTGTAAAAGTAAAATCCAGGACTGGTCTTAAATACTTCACTGGGTTTTAAATATTTCACTTCCCTCCCAACTGGGTTTATACAGTGACACAGTTAGCATACACAGCGTAGCCTGATTTCAGATAACAGGGCTCATTTGCTTATTGTGCCAACACAAGTATTTGTACAGAGCAGAAATCATGATTCATCTGTATTTTTTCTAAATTTATGATTATGTGGGGACTGCAGGGATTTTGCCTATGCCAAAATCATTTACTTGTGGTGGTCACAAGAACACCAGACATTTTTATATACAATATTGATTCGATTCATTATTATCTAATTAAAATAATTAAAGTAAAATAAAGTCCCTACAATAAGCCATATGACTACTTATTTTAAAGACATCAAAATTATAAGTGGTATAATTGGGTGTATATTATGCTAATTGCTAACTACTGCATTTATCTGCATCAAAACAAGGTTATAAATAAATCTGCATGCACCCCCACACACACACCTGTCGAATGCAGCAGAAATTCTCCAGCAACTTTTAGGCACCCACAATGCACATTATGTACATTTGTACACAAGCAATAATAAACAAAACACAATGACAAAGTTTAAATCTGAAACAAGGTCTCACTGGTCAATACAAGATTTCACTGCAGATAAAAGGTTTGTGGGCCTGCGTATATTTTACCCTGCAATCCATCGATCACAAAAACCACAAGGTCCAGCCCTGATGTGTCATTATGGAAATGCCTGAGGGGAGTTGTCCATGTTATGGACAGTCAGCAATTACAGCCACTCTCACCAATAATGAACCGGCATCAATAATATTTAAAACACAGGGCCTGACATTTGCATTTAACAATCACAGTCAGCAGATTTACTCCTGCTGGATTTATCTTCTCTTCTGAGCTCTTAAAAGGTTAAACAGTAGATGTGGGGCCTCGTGGGTGCGTGGCAACTGATCCTGGACCTGTCAGAGAGATGACGGCCATGCTAATGAACTTTATTTAATCCTGACATTACCAGTCTAATCACATGTTTTGCTAAGAACCTTTTAAACCACAATCACTCTCCTGAGACTGTCATCATAACCATGAGAAGGTCAATTAGCTTTGTTAGTTTCATTTTAGTTTATGTTAATTTCAGTTTAGTGCAACTGTGTTATAATTACTTTCAAATGTTCATTCTCTCTGTCTCACTCTTAGAGCTATAGATATTGTTTGCTGTTTCGACTTTATATATAAATGTCCTCTACACAGGTAAAATCATCTTATGTCAAACACAGAATAAACTGCCCCTGTATTTAGTATGCAGCCTTAATGTAATGTCTGCATTATATAAGAACAGTATAATATAATATTTCATACTGAATTCAATTGTGCACAAACTTTCCGACTGCTATGACTGTTTCCAACACCAACTTTATAAAGTACACCAACTTTATTTATAAAAATGTAATTTAATTTATATATTATGTATACCAACATTATGTTTTATAGCTAAAGAAAATTCAGGGTATTTGATACTTTTAACTATGATCAAAGCTGTTTGTAATAGTTATAACTTAAGAAGGTTAAAGCATACACATGTAAAATCTGTCCTGTATAAACAGTATGGAGATGTATTGATAACAGTGGATTCTGACAGACAAATCCAAACACTTAGACAGTAGATACTGCAGTATAAGTACTGAGCACTGAAAGAAACTTCCATACAAAACATCCCAACTGTAAAACAACACATGAAACAACATTTGCCTACTTTGATTCCCTTCCAACAGGCTTTTCTGTAGCCATAAAACTGATTATATAAGCCAAGTAACCTGACAAACACACCATTCTCAGATCTTAAAATCAATGTAAATAAAACCACACAGGAAAACAAACTCAGCCTCTCTCTGCTGCGGTTGATAAAGAAACTGGCAGCTGCCTGCAGATTTGATTGGCCCTTGATGTGGGACTTAAAGAACCTACAGATGTCTTTGGAGAAGAGTGTGAGTGAGACGTCTCATGACTCAGAAATGTTTTCATAGTTGAGTCAGACAAACGAGACGTCTCACACAGCTAGCAGAGACTATGTGTGTCTTTTGGAAAAGGTTCGGCCGTCTGGAATCTGAATACTGACTGAACGGTTTCTGAAGCGTTCCACAATCCTAAAAAAGATATCTGCTCTTGATTTTGTCCTGCCACTTGGGAATTATTTTCCCAGGAGAGCAGAAATCCCATCTCAGCCCTTCAAATTGATTCTTTGAGGGAAAGATGAAACAATAAACAGGGCAAACAATGAAGGCTCTGGGGAACAGATTGTACCTACTTAACCTGCTGCAAACACGGAAAAACGACTCAATTACAATGGAAACAATCGGAAAACTCCACGTTATATAAGATGGAATCTTATGCAAGAACGTCTGTGATGTAAATGATCACATACAAACAAGTACAATAAAAATGTTACACTTAGAACTAAACGTGAGTGGAGTAAGCTAATGTAGTAATGACAGGTACATACTGTAAGGGGCGTCCCAACATTTTTCCACCATTTTAGAGCAAATTAAACAGTATCACTTTTTCATGGCTAATTCTGTGCCATTTGGAAGCCTGTATATGTGAGTTAGGAAATAAATAGTGGGGAAATAGAGGAGTAGATTGAAACAGCGAGTGTTTTTTGGACAGTTCGCTCCTGTAATCTCCTCTGTACCGCAGTAAGCTGAAATTAATGTCATACACAAGCCTCGCTTTTGAAAGACTGCACATCAGCAAAAAGTTAATCTTCACACACACACACGCGCACACACACACATACACACTCGTTTTCTGCTGGCGCAGTAGCTTAAATTTAGAGACACATTCACCTGTCGTCTCTCTCTTCCTTTCTTATTTTTTCACAATTCTATTTTCACCTTCACAAGCCAGTATATCAGCAACAACAAATCAATACATGTGTGATAAAACTGAGCAAATAATACATGGGTAGCCGAGCTGTACACATATACAGCACCACACCGTCAGCAAGACACAGATACTCTAATACTGAGGAGTTTTGTGTTATATGTCTTAATAATCCATATGGACGTTACAAGCTATTTTTTGTCTTATTTTAGGTACTTTTTATGACCCAAATCTACTGTTGTTTCTTACAGAGATTCCTTAATAAAGACCTGAATTAACTGAAACCTAACTGAAAACATTATTTTCTCTAAAGACTTATGTGCCAAATGCTATAAGCTAATGCACCATTTTAAGCTGAGGTAACTGGGTGACTGGGTTTGAAAGTTGTCGGCAAGCTCACGTGTAGCAATAATTGATAAATCAATGCAAAATGTTAACAATACTGAAAATATATCCAAAACATAAACAGAAAATTATTAACAGAAAATATATTGTAAAAATGAGATTGTAGCTTTTGAAAGACACAAACCGTCATGGGAATCTTATCGTTTTGTACCTGGTTAGGATACACCGTTGCAGAGTGTTTTTCTGAGCAAGAAAGCCTAGAGAAGGCAAGAAGAAACAAAGAGACATTGAGGAGGAAAGGAGGTGTGTGTGTGTGTGTGTGTGTGTGTGTTTTAGACTGAGGGACCCAGTGGTTTGATGCTGGGCTGCTGTGATTGGAAAAGTAATTATTGGTCTGTGCAGGGCAGCGGGTGAGTGACAAGTTGAGCCAGAGGGCGAGGCAGGCTGTGTCAACTTTCTTCACTTACACAGAGCCCGTCTCCTCGGGCGTGTCGAACCCGGGCCACTCCTAACCCCTCTGACACCTGATCAAGGAGAAGAGCTTATTCATTTTGCTGCTTTCCTAAAATCACTTAAATATTGCACTCACTGCTCAGTGAGAAGGGATGACAACAGTTCAGAGTGCAGGAGTGAATAACTGTGGGGGCACAAGAGGTGAAAACGTCGCTCTCTAGAAGAGAATGAGTGACAACCAAACTTTTGAGTGAAGGGCAGATGGGCAGACAGACAGACAGACTTATTTATCCCTTAGGAAATTCAGGAAATCTTGGCACAAACAGGCCTGTGTCCACTTCATGTATTCATATCATTCTGAGATCAAAGATTGCATCAAAAGCTTGGTAATATAAATTCTTAACAGGGACCACAGAGCATTAAAAAGCAATCAGGGAAGTGAGACGTCTGACACATTAATAAACTTTGGCTAATATAGCTGAATAACAGTTCAAAAGCATAAAATCATGACCGCAACCAACTCCACATGTGCTAATCCATCCAAGCACACATTGCGGCTTTGGAAAGTCTCAAAAATGCAAACAGAATGACTTTCACAGAGAGATGTTGATATGATGACTTCACCAGTAAATGGACACTCTCTGCCTTTAACATCCTAGGAAGAATAACTAATGTTATACGTCCTCTGTTTACTGTACAGAAATGGCCGATGTGGTTGCCAGAAAAAAATTAAGGCATATAATAAGTCACATAATATTTATAAGTAGACATAATGTTAATAAATTGACCTATTGTAATGCAATATTTAAACAGGATAAGGGAACTGGGTCCATAACAGATATAAAGACAATTCAATGACTCAAAACATGAATATAATACATAAATATGAAAACTTGGAACATGAAAAATGCACAAGGCACTAGTACACCATAATCACAAACAACAGACAATAACAATGACGTGTGAATATACGAAATACTAATCAATGGGAAACAAGATTCATGTGGACACAACTAGGGCGTGGAAACATTAAAAGAACTACAAAGACCATGACCAGGACTACAACTGAAATGACAACTTCAAAATAAAAGTAAACAAATAATTAATATGATTTAATAATTATTTAATTTATTGCATGGCAAGGTAACCAACTTATTAGTTAATGGACAGATTTGTACTGGAGCATTTTTGTCTTAAACTTATTAGAAGCCCCTGCTGTTTGACTTTCAGCTACATCACAGGCAGACAGGTTGAGTTTGCTCTCTGTCCTACGAGACTGTGAAAGTTCCCTGTTAAAATTCAGGTCTGATCGTAGCTCTTGAGCTCTGTCTGAAAAGCCTAACATCAGTGGCAGACAGTCAACAGTGTTTACTGAAGTCCTAACAGACTATCAGGAGACCACAACCACAACACTGACCAATCTGAAAGTCTGAATTACATCTGACCATACAACCACCATTAAACTCATACGGATGACCTTCAGAAATCATTTAGACCTTTATAAAGAGTTACAAACCATATAATATATAATAAGAATTACAAATAGCATTAATGTTCTTCAAATCTGAATTACCCAACATGCATTGTGTTTCCTTGTTTTCCACGCTGTACTTTTTCTAATGTCGATTTAATTTCCAGAGAAGCTAATCCACTTTACTTTCACAGGTACGGGATGTATTTTGGGATGTATTTAGGGATATATTTAGGGATGTATTTAGGGATATATTTAGCCACGTACAGGGAAACAATGAAATCTTATCACCTGAGTTTCTCGTTTCACTGCCAGATCTGAACTCACCTGTTACCCATCCCTCCTCTTTGTTATTTCAGCACGTCTCCGAGCACGACAGACACTTTGCCTTTTATATTTTCATCTTTAATATCATGCTCTAATTATTTATTCTTCAGGTGTATTAAAGTTGAGCTGAACAGCGACCAGATTCGCCCTGTTGGCTTTCATTTCTCCTCTCTGAGTTTAATGAAGGAGCAAAATTAAGATTGCGGAATGACATCAGACCCAAACAGCTGGAGGTGGGCCACGTTCACCTCGGCATTGTGTGAGTGACGCCGGAAACGCGGTAATGATCATTTACCGGTAATGCTGAGCCATATACCGATGGAGCGATAGTTCCCAGGAGTCATCATTACCATCACAACCAGTTTAAACTAATACACCACAGTGGAGGAAATATCAACCCTGTGTGTTTATTTCAGGCAGTATATTCCTATGCATGGAAAAGGACTCTTTGTCAACATTATGCGTGACATTAGAAATGTCAGGTGCCTCGTACATAAAGGTGACTGATGTTGGCGTGCGGGGCTGAGGCAGGGCGCAGAATCCGCACTGCAGCCAAACAGCCATTTAGATGCAGGATAACATGCGAGACTTTTTCTGTTTTGGGCTGATGGTTTGTCTAAATGCTAATTTATGTTCAAAAAGCGGCCGAAATTACAAAGGCATCATGTGTTGACTGCAAAGGCATCAAAACTGCGTTTAGATCGGGTGTGTTTGTCTGTGCTGGAAGGTTATTTTCCCCCAATGGCCACAGAAGATTGGATTTCAGTAATGAAACTGCCTAATAAAGCCCCATTATATCCTCAATCTGGGAACACGTTTGTTTTTTAATAACACAGCGATTCATACGTGTAATTAAAAGTAACTTGGCATTTGTCACCTCGAATTAAACAAATACGACGTGACTGATGTGCAACCAGAACAACGTCTGAAAAAACACAACAATGAAAGAATAAATGATGTGGCAAAAACTATCATGTCACACGAGAAAACAAATGCAGCGGTACGTGCCCGGCCTATAATCCGGCTGGTGCTGTTATACACACATCAAAGACAAATGCAAGAGTTAGACAGATGTTTAGAGAACTGGACTGTGTGACTGTCGTGCAAGTTTTATGATTTAAGCTGCAGTCAGAAGCCGCTTTGGAGGTCGTGTAGTTTAGTCGTGTAGTGCGGCATGCGGTGCGCGTTTAAGCGCTTACCTCCAGTGCAATGAAACGCTATCTGCGCTGCTTCATGCACTCATCGGGGGAAGCAGAAGGTAAATATTTTGGCGTTATGAATATTGGTTATTAGCACAAACTACTCTTCTGACAAACTGCTTTCGGCATTGACGCGACAAAGAGTTTTTTACGTCGCGCTGGACTCATCGTGGACTAATACTGACGCCTAGTGGCGAGGATGCGGCATTACACAAGGGGCGTAAGTTGCAATAATGATAAAAAATTTTAATCTAGCAATTGTAAACCCCCCAAACTCATATCATGATCAAATAATAGTGTGTATAAATTATTCATTGTTATTGTTATTATTTTGTTGCGATTCCAATGTGAGACTATCAAGGTAAACAAGACAAAAGTCTAAACCCCCTTTAAAACATGATTCTGTGTCAATTTCCTGCTTATCTTCTAGGGAACAATTGAGTCATTGAGCTAATCCATCAAATCCATAACCTATCAGAGAAACCCAGAGCCAGGTTATTCCTTTTCGTTTTCATGACAGGTCATTTAAACTGCAGAAATTACAGTAACAGTGAAGGTTTTATTTCAGAGATGAAACTTGCCCAGATAATGTCTTAATACCCTGTTTCACGACACTTCTGAGGGAAGAAATGGAAATGTGGTGTGAATACGTTAACGTCTCACAGTCTGTGCAGCAATCTGGGGAGAATGGAGAGTCAGGAGAGACCAACTGACACATTCAGCCAGCAGGCCACACACACACACACACACACACACACACACACACACACACACACCCCCCTCAGCTGCTGGCCATGATGCTGTGAAAGACATGATTTCTCCCTCTGCCATACAGCCATACGAAGCCAGGCTGTGTAGGGTGAGAGAGATAGTGAGAGCAGAGAATAATTCACACAGTGAACAGACGAAGGGTTATCAGCCCATATTCTGCCGCATAAATCTTAGAATATGGGCCTTCTGGGTACAACACAAAAAAAGAGAAAAATGGCTAAACTGTGGCTCTTAACCTTTCGCATATGATGAAAAGGCTGTACATGTGATACTCTGAATTTTGAAGTCATATTGGCTACTGCAAACGCTATATTGACAATAAAGTCTATTTATTAAATGTTAATCACCACTTGAATAGGCATTTTTCATGTTTAAACACTTTCCTGCATTTAACCCAAACTAGAATACACAATAATTATAAGATACAGCATATATAAATGATATAAATGATTATTTCACACTTTCTGAGCCTCTAACTAGCTTAATTTTAAGTGTGAAATTCATAAATATTGTTAGTAGCCACCCATGCATGATGTGACTTCAAATATACAGGCTGATTTAATTTATTTTTTTTAATCTGTGGTTCTCAGCCAAATTTGCCTCAGGATTTAGATTTTACATTGGCCATCGAGTCCAAAATTTCAACAAAAATATCCTTGAAATTAAAAAAATATCTGCATTGGCTAAACAATATGCAAAATAAGTAACAGCAGAAGTGTGATGTATCAGGCTAACACATGAAACAAACACTGGGCCAAATATTGAATTAGCATTAGCAATATTACCACAACAAATGAACGTCCAGCATTGGTAAGCCTAGAGTATATATTTTGCTCTAATAACTATACACAATTACATGGTTAGTTGTACTTTATGTTGTGCATTTAGCATTCTTTTCCTGCTATTTTTTCATTATTTATTTAATCACAGAAGGTAATTGAACTTCTATATTTTCAACTCCCCATAATATCTGTTTTAATCAACTCCATAAAATACAAACAAATCTGTTAGATACTCATTTCTACTAAAGACAGTGGAAAAAATTGGCTTCACTTTGGCGGGCATCGCCAAATCAAATATTTGGCCTTCCATACATCACAGAGCATGTGACATTAAATAGCTCAGCGAGTCACGGTGGGGAAAAGAGGAAGGGCCACAGACTCACTGTAGATTGATTTACAGAGGCAGAGTGCAGTAAATCACCAGCCGTGGGGTGAGACCGGCTCACAGACCCTGAATAACAGGCCAGCAGCCAAAACGCTCTGTGAGTAATCTATCAAGACCTGTTACAGCCAGACGCAAGGGGGTACGGGGGTCCACAACCTCTCTTGTCTCTCTGGGACACCAGTGTTGTTGTCACATTGATGTAGAGAGACCAGCTCCCATCACAAACTGTGTAACCTTTTTAGCTTCACAGAATTCCTTGGAGAGCTGGTGGGATTTTAGAATTCCGAACATTCGGAACAGCAAATTGTATTCAAGAAACGTTTGCTTGGGTAACGTTTACAACTACCACAAGTGTACGAGTTTGTAAGGTAGAAAGTTAATTAAAAGCCATAGATCTTTTTATTAACTTTCTTACACCTCCATATACATTTTCCGTAATGAAGATACAGAAGCAGGCGGTACGGAAATGAATAGATAATATAATTAGTGTAAAGACATTAGATCCAGATGCTCCGGATGCTTTTAATTCAAAGCCGTCCTGATTCACAGCAATGAAAATACAATTCCAGGAAATAAACAAACAAACGTAAATCATCACTGAACAAAGTGAATATAGCCTGATGAGGAAATATCACAGGACAAATAAAAAGCTGAAAAGGTCATTTTACATTTGATGCATGAATTACTACATTTTTTTTGTACTAAAATGGTTTTGCTCTTTTTAAGAGTAGAAGACATTTCAAAGACATCATGTCAGTCATGTTGAATTTAGGTTGTCATAAACACTCATGTACTTTAAAAGTATTGGAAGGGATCAAAGGTTATCACTTGTTGTGAATTGCATATACAGATGACACCCTAGATGGTTAAAATGACTTAAGAACTGTACACTGTAGTGGACACCACCAGTCAGACTGTGAAACTGAGTAACAGAGAGCAGGTTTTTGGAAAATATCCCATAATGCATTTCTAATAAACCATCATGGGTGTGGTGCAGTATTACAATATTATTGTAATATTACAGTATTACAGTATATACAGTAAGAGACCACTAGTTGGTCAGTCATAGAAATAGGTTGTACTTAGAGCTGATATCGATTACAATCATTTATACCGATCACATGTAATGAAGTCATATGCACAGGCATAGCCAGAGCATTCATCACTCTGCCCACAGCAGACTCATAAATCTCTGCAGTTTTTACACAAACGCATGCATCATTGATCACTTCTTTACTTGAATGCATAAGTCCACGCACACAGTGAGGGTGCAGGGACAGATGAATAGAAATATGCTGGTCATACACCCAAACGGCATCTAAATGAATTGATGGACACGCTGGGATATGCAGACTAATCAATCTCTTTGCTAAAGATGGATGAGAGTATTGGCAATGGAGAGATTTCATCTCAAACTCCTGTCTCACTTCTTACAAGTTTCTCAAACATTACCAAGCGCCCCATGGCCTCACACAGCATTTTTACAATTCAGATTAAACTAATGGATCCATCATTACAGTTATAAATGACTTTTTAAGATTACAGAACACTATAAATGAATATCAATTCGAAGAAAACAATCTACATCATTTTACGAACAGTAAAATAAAAGAACAGTAGAAAAAAAGATACTCTGGTGTTTCCTGTAAAGGGGACACCGTTCACAGGGAAGAAAAAAACTGCTATACAAACACTTCCTTTATATTAATCACTCATTGAAACCCTTTTAGTCCTGCCAGCTATAATCACACAAAAGCTGTGATAATAAATGTGCATTTTAATGATGGCTACAGTATGTTTATATTTCTGCTGAAGCGCATTGGATCTGATGACACAGGGAGTAAGAGAAGACTAGGTCAATAATATATGATTCAACTCAATGAACTGTGGTAATAATCATGATCCAACCACACTGACCCGTCTCTGCGGGACCTGTATCGTATGAAGCACTTATACAACATGTTTTGGACTAAAGGATACATAAATGAATGTAATGCAACTGATGGTCTACTAAATAAATCTGAGGAACGTGCAATAGTTGTATAAAGAGCAATACTGCCCTCTGGTGTGAAACGCTATAAACAACGTGTTTTTGTCCTGAGCCTCAAACATGCAATAGTCAAATAAAAATCCAAGAAACGTGCATTTCCCAACACTTTTAACAATGGCTTTTCCATGCATTGTTAACTTTAGGATACACTTCTGCAAAATCTACTGCATTACATAATGTAGTCAGCTTTATGACAAATAATGAAAGTGAAAGAAGTGAAAGTGGCACTGACTTATATTAATTCATTTACATTTTACTACAAATGAGGTTATCTGGTAACTTAGGTCACCTGACATTTTTAACATTTTTGTTATTGGTAATGATAAATCTGAACCTAATGATTAAACTAAACTAGTATGACATACCAAGCAAACCAGACCTTTAAAGTAATATTACAATGACTGATATTTAAGAGAAAGCAGTCCTTCTGTTTTCAAACACACACTTTAAAACAAACAGCAGCTGGTCTCTTGTAACTCCATCAAGAGGACATACAGTATGTGGAGGTGGTGCTAAGAGATATTTCCTCACCACTTATTACTGACCTTTCCATGGCACTGACTGGGGTGAGAACGAAGAACTATATCCTCTCCTGAGGGGCCACTCTCCTAAAAACCCCATAATTTCATATGAAGATTGTTTTGTTTGGGTTTAGATAGCACCACCCAGTCAGTTCTCATGGAAAAGTTGTGTAATTGTAAGAGGCACAGAGATAAAAACAGTTATATAACCAGGGTAATAAAACCTCAGTTATTAAAGCAATATCACATCAGCAGTGGTGATGTTATGATCATATATTGGTGTAATATTGCCGTATTGCTTTATTAGGGTGCCAATCAATATTTGACGTCATCAGCAAGTGCAGATTATGACTAAGATAAGCCCACAGTTTATGCTTTACTGTATATTATAAAATATATATTCATGACAATTGACACAACTGTCCACCATAATTATAAATATATCATACGTAATTATATAATGGTATGCAATATTAGTATTAGGCTTCTGTTCATAGTATTTATAGAACATGAAAGCTAAACAAAATTGTGTTTTTAAAATATATTTTTGTTGCACTTTAATTTACAGAACGTACACTTACAGTGTACTTTCCCAACAAAATACACAGCAAAATAAGACAACAACATGAATACTTTGATTAATACTTATAGTAATTACTATACTAAGTATAAACTACATACATGTAGGATGAAAAAAAGTGTCACCAATATTTCGTACACTTAATATGTACATTTCATACATAGATTTGTATATAGATTTGTATTGTGTTTCATGTACATCTACAGCACATGGACATTTGTGTTTATAGCCTATTAATCGATGTTAAATTCACACATTGGTGCAACAGAAACCCAACGCGATGGTCCAGAGCATCAAGCTGTGTGAACCTGCTATACCTGCACCACTGTGAAACGTTTTGTCATGGATGTATTTGATGATGTGATACGTTCCTACATAAACCTCCTCACACACAGGCTGGATCTGATCTTCTGGAAGCTCAAAGGCAAACTCCCCTTTGTCCCGGAGCTCAAACGTGAAAGAAAATGGGATTCCGATCAAAAAAGCCCAGTCCTGGGAATTCCCAGAGAATGGATCTGTTTCAGAGGATAGCAGCAGAAATCGTGTTAGCGATAGTCTGACTCTTCTTCAATGTGTGAGCAAGAATTGGTATTATCCTCGGCGAGAACAAAACAAAGAGAGGGATTTCACTCACAGAGAATATCCGCACTCTTTCCCACTTGATATTCCATCCCGTGTACAGCCTGCATGGCTTTAGCTGCAGCCGAGCCGACCTCCATCTGTTATGCCAGACAAAACGTGAAGAACAAACAAATTCTTTACAGCTCTGACACTGGTTAGATTACATTATGTGTCTGTTTTATAATAAGACAGAAATAATTCCATAGGTCATGATGAAATCATGATGAATATGGAAATTGGATCTAATCTCATTATTTTTGTATATTTACAAAACACTTTAAAGCTAAAACAGGTTAAATATCAGGAAGTAGTAAAGCAGGTTTCAGGGAGGAATAATGTAGAAGTTGGTTTATAAATCAAATCATATGTTGAGCCTGTGAGGCACTGATCAAAGCTACTTTCTGGGAAAGTCACTCTTCACTTGGCCACATTTTTGCACAACACCAAGTTCTATGTACTTGAATGGGGAATCTTTACCGATTGATGATTGGCTCATTTTACTAAAAGGGGGCGGGGCTTCCTTTGCTAGAGTGGCTGTACTGAGCAAAGCACTTTTCCATATTTATAGTAATACCACTGCATCACCTTAAATCTGTAGACTTTCCTTAATGCACTCCCATCCCAATGAACAAACAAATAACCAGACAAACAAAAAACATTGTTTGCTAATTTCAGTCCACAGGTGAGTCACCAGTTCTTTGTAGTTCGGTGCTGAGACACGCGGATGCCCGTATGGAAGCAGAATCTGTTGTCCATACGAGTGAATGGTGAAATAACTAAGAAATTCATCTGTCCTGTTGCCCAGAAAGTCAGTCACGGCCTTAGACTCTGTTTCTGAGACTGCAGCTGTACCAGGATAAATATAAGCACAGCAGTCAGACGAGACTCCAACCACTACAAGACACAGACGGAAGACAACAAGAACGTGAGAATGACATGTATGTAAACAAGTGTATATGTTGTGTTTATGTGTGCGTGTGTATTGTGCAAGTCTTACTGCCCCAAAGGGAGTTAAAGTTCCGGTTTAGGTCGACGCCATAACAATCACAGCCCTCAGGTGGAGTCGATCTGGATTTTCTCCATAAACGAGTCTGAAATACAGTAAATACAGGTACCTCAGTTGTCAACAGCATCCCAGTTTAAATTTATGTCTGTAATTCCTTAGTGTCTCCAGCTTACAGTCTTATTGATCCATGAATATACATATCCATCAATGTTAAATACAGGCACCACATAGAAATCCAGATTTTGGACCATTTTGTTGAGGTTCTGATCCATTTTGTAAGTTCTTAAGATCTGTATGAATGACATACAAGTAATTACCTAATGACAGTTACAATGAGAGTTTTCTTATTAAAATATGTCCATTAAGAAAGAACTGAGGGGTATAGTGGCTTATGGCCCCTACAGGATTTGAACATACAAACTTCCACTCAGCAGCCCAGACCTTTAACCAATCCTGTGGGTTCCTGCATTGGCACACTTACTTCTTTGACAAACCATTGGCAGAAAGCAGGAGCGATCCATTCTCTGGCATGGATCCCACAGTCCATCCAAATGGCTTTCTTCTGTTTGCCATCAGGATTCACACTAATCTGAGAGCATTAGGACAACAACTCACTGCTTAATCCATCTCTAATCCACAAGATTCATTCACATCTGAAATACCTGCACAACTTAATTCTTGTGAGAAGGTCTAAAACAACAGTTAGTTTCAGGCATTAAATCTAATTAAACAACGGATGTTTTAGGCAGATGTTATTGGGCCAGAACAGCTTTGGTACGGTTTATGGTTTTATATTTACCAAAGCAAATCTATGTAAAAGTTATTGATTTAATCAGAGGAAATGTCCTGACCAAATCGTAGCCATGCTTATATATCTATAGCTACACCTACGCATATGCATACATCTATAAATATACCTATACACATATACATAATACTTTACTATAATCTAAAGGTTATACAGTTAATAATATATTTACTTTACCATTGTTACAGTATCATGTAATAACCTGAATCTGAAATGACTATCATAAATGCAGGTATATAAAGTTGGTATAGCCCACTTTTAGGAAGGTCATGTTTCTGCCTTCAAATGTCTGCCCAAACACTGATGATGTCACAACCCCTGGATTTTCTTCAACCATCTGATCCATCCAAGCAGAAATCTGTACATGAGGATAGACAGTTCTGTCAAACATTAGCAGTTCAGTTCATGCAGTGAGCATCTTCTACTTCTGGTATTAATATAGGGTTATTAATCATTAGCACTGGTGTCAGTGAGGACAACATCATTCTATTAACTCACTGTATCACTGTATAATCACTGTAATCACTGTATAACTAGCAGGTTGCTGTTGGATTGATCTAGTTGAAGCGGGTAGGTTAGGACTCTTACTTCAGGCATAGGGTGATATTTGGTGTAGTCATACTCCAGCGTTGTTCCTTTTGGCTGGGCAACCCTGTGGATTCATGAATAATACATTTTAACAAATTATTTAAAATTAATAAATTAGTATTTAAAATAAAATAATTCTTAAATGAACAGTATTGTAAACCATATTTTTGTTTGTTTTTCATAATGAAAGGTTCCACTGAAAATATGAGGTCAAAAATAACCTAATTTAGATCATTTTGGCAAACTAGTACTGTACTGGAACAACTGTTCCAATGGGTAATAGTTTGAACAGTTTTGACTCAGTAAACTCAGTTTAGTTCTTTACCCAGCTATTGGTTAAAAATTACCAAAAAAAATTATAGCTGTAGCCATCAATACAGTTAAAAAAGTTTATAAGCTTGATGGGTAAACAAGCGAATGAGCAAAAACAAAAAGACATATCAGGGTTGTATTTATACTACTGCCTCAGCCTAACAAAAACAGATACGTATAATTGCAATTAAAAAGAAACTGTACATTTTTTTCTATAACCCATGAACATGTGATGTGATGAATAGGTTGATATTGAATTGCATTTTAAAATTAAATCCCATTTGTTTCCATATTTTGCAATATACAATAGAGATAAATCTATCAATACATTTATCACCATCCTGTCAAAATATACTTTTTTAACCTAAACAAGAATTTGTAAATTCATTTATGACATTAAACAGTATAAGGAGATCACATTTTGAGCTTTTGTTTGAGCAGTTTCGTTTAGATGAACTAATTACAAAAATGCTGAACTAACTAAAGTAACTCACCTGTTTGGAAGGGCATCTGTGTTCCCTACAAACCACAGCAACAGAATCAGTACACAGGATCTGAACATGTTTCATCTACACACATCCGCTGCTGGAGAGAATGTTGTGAACACTCTCAATCACTCGCAAGAAAAACAGTAGGTTGATGTCGTTTCATATCTTCTGTTAGTTCTCGCCATTAAATACAGTACAGTCAGTTACACAGTAACCAGTAATCAGTTACTTATAGTTCAACAATCAGATAAGTGCTGATTAAAGTCACAACATTCATTTACAATATTTGATGAAAACTTATACAACACAGACACATTGGGCTGAAGTATTTCACCTCTTCTATGGTCAATGCCGATATATCAATCTGTGAAGGTAGAAAATTCACAATATTTACCATGAAGTAAAACAGTCAGAACAGCCGTCTACTATGATTAGCGAGTGTGAGAAAATTGCATAGGGATGTTTTTTAACATGTGAGCGTACAAGAATGATCTTATAATTAAATATTTGCGAAAGCCAAAAGTTCCACAAAGGAGGTTTTCTGTAGGGAAAAGTATTATATGTGAGAACATAAAAAGGAACATGCTGATAAATATTTTACCACCATGATAAGAGATGAACAATGCTTTGGTACAGTCAGTTACAGTTTACCTCAGTGTGTTTCACTAAGAGCTTTACACAGTCTATTTTTTGTAAAAATGTTTTATTAAAACGTATTTTTGTCCACAGTAGTTAAGACTTGTTAAGCACCTAAAACACAAACATAAAACATTATACACCCATAATCTGAATTAATACATAAAAGGGATAAATAAACAAAAACTTCATTCAAACAGTGCTTTCCTTTGTCTCCCTGTGGACAAAAAGGCCACAGATTTTAACCAACCAATCAGATTAAGGAGGGGTGAATTTTACATACAAAAAAGATGCCTACAAGGCACAAAGGGGTTTCATGGTAAGACAGTGCTTGTTTTAGAAAAGATCACCAATAAACATTTTGATCACTGACAAAAATACAGTAACACACTTTATAAAAACAAACAAAACAAATCACCAGGCAATAATACTGAACAACAAAGACAAGATGTGTTCACTCTCTGCAGAGGATGTGGATGGTCTCGTTGAGGTGGAGTTTTGTAGCTCTTCCACAAAACCTTGGAAGCTAAGCTTCAAATTAAAGGAACTTTGATGTATATAAATGGTGACTCTTCCATCTGTGGATTACCTCAAAACAGAGAGATGAATCAACCAATTAACTGAAGACTCAGCCAATCAGAAGATGGTCTCTGAGCGTGATGTCACAAGTGGGCGGAAGCAGTGGAAGCAGCAGGACAGAGTTTGCAGTGTGGGGGCGAAGAGTGGGACACTGAGGGAGCTGATAATAACAGTCTCTGGAGGCCATGTCTTCTCCAGTATTAGCCAAAACTGATATGTACATTTATTCTTGAGGACCCTGGGCATCTGCCAGCAGATCTGGTCTGAGACACTCAATGGGACATTGGATGTTCTGTAGGAAAATGTTAAACATACATAGTTATGTTTTAACCAAGCATTCTCCGCAATTCTCCTGACACGTGAAACCACACCACTGACCCGACCTCTCAATGTTCTGGGTCTAACGAGGGTATTTATGAACCTTGTTGAAGTTTAATCTTATTCTTCTCTTGAATATTGGCTGGTATTTATTTAGGAAGACTCACTAGTTTGCGCTGGGCATTCTCTCTGTAGCGGTCGAAGGCATCTGTGCGCACTGGAGGCTGAATGAGGTCAATTTCAACGTCAGCTCCGGGTCTACGGCAGTTCTCACAGCGCCAGCCCTGAGGAAACAACATGCTTTTAAACAACCCCATACACAGCACTGAACTGTTTAATAACTTTACTATCCAATACTACATAGATGTATTCGAACTCTTTAGTTAGTTAGGTTAGTTCTAACACACTAACCACAAGCATAGTTTATAACAGTAACTACAGACACAGTCATTACTTTCATTCAGAAAGAGTTATATTACCTATTACCTTCAATATGTTATTTTGAATAATATTCTATTGTTTAAAAAACCTAACTACAAGCAATACCTATTCAAAAAGTGTAATTGTGCTTTATATTTTTAATCTAATGCCAGTTGGTCAACTAATAGTTTGAACAGTTGTTTAAACTAATGCCTTGAACGTTCAAATCTTTTTAGGCCTTCATATACACATACAACAGAAACTTTGTAAACACACACATATTGAACTGGAAAGTTTTGTCACCTGTTGTCCTCCATGACAGGTACAGGTGCAGATTGCTCCCAGATACTCTTTCTGCCATTGGTTGCCCACCTGGTACAACTTCCCCTCATCGTAGCAGGTGGACTCATCTGCAGCAGGACAAACTCAAGTCAGACACGCAACCCAAAGAACTTAATTCACCTCAAAACAACTCAATGTTAAAGGTGACTCACGGGGTTCACACTTAAATTCTCCTTTTCCGTTGCCCAGACAGGTGCAGCTCATCATGTGACCATTCTCCGCATGACGGTCCCACTTCTCTCCAATTCTGTAGTTGTGGCCATTGTCATGACACCACTCTGCAGAATGAGAGATGTGTGTGTTAGCGTTATAACCTCATTATCACTCAAAGTCCAGGAGAAAGAGCAAATTCAGCAACAGGAACTTCTAAGTGAACTTCTCAGTTCTCAGTGAATTCATCCTTGACAACCACATTAACATGATCTCATGAATCATGAAGGTTTCATTCATACAGAGGCTGAAGCACTCACTTTGCTTGTTTCTCTCAGAGTTTAATATCGTCTGGTTAAAAGCTGACAATACAAATCTGTGATATACGCCATTTCCTGTCTAGCTTTCATGTTTGAGGACTTCAAACATGTCAAAAAATGCTAGCATGGACAAAAGTATTAGGTTCAAGCTTTAAAAGTTTAAGGTTTTATCCTCCGTTTTTCTTAGATAGACTTCCAGCCTTGCAAAGCTGGAATATATCCATTTGAAAAGTCCATGCTAGTGTCAGTTTTGGTGTTTAGCATGCAGCAGCACTGTCCATTCACTCACTGGATGAATCACATCTGAAATGGCCACTGCCAAGACCGAGACACTTGCACCACAGTTTAAAGCCAGTCTCTGACATACGCTCCCACTCGGCTCCCACCTCGTGGTTTGTGGCAGTGAATGTGTCATAACACACATCCCTGCCTGCATGAATGACTCCAGCTCCTGGAACTAAAACAAGCAGATACATTTGAAATGCTGAACAACAGCATTTATGTATTCCTTTGGAATTCTACTTTGGAATTAAAGCTTTACCGCTGTTTCCGACAGTCACAACATCTTCCAAGACTTTCTGTTTTTGGTCTCCATTGACAGACTCCACAAGAACGTTGTAAGAGGCACCAGAGGTGAGACCGATCAGCGTGGCACTGGTGGACGTGCCAGGCAGTCGCATCTGAGGGAAACGGAGCAAGAGGTGCAGTTAGGAGGTGACTGCATTTAAAAACCATTGATAATATGCATACAGTTAAAAACAACAAGCTCTTAAAGTACAATTCAATTTGCTCAAGTTAACTTAGTACAATTATTACATTAAAAATTACATGGTGGAATGAATGCATGTACAGTTAGAAGTAAGCATCAAAGAAACACAGTTCTAACCTAAACCTGACCATAACCCTAACTAGCAGGGTTTTCTGCACAAGCCCCTAACAGTAGCCCTAAGGCCAAACCTCCCAAATAACCAAGACCAAATTTACATCAGATATGGTGGACCTGTTAACTCACCTGGAAGCTCTTCTCATTGATCTCTGTGATGGGGCTGCATGACACAACATACTCTGAGGCGTGCGGCACAGGTTCCCAGATAATCGTGGTCTGGGTCTGAGATTCCTGAGGCAGGTTTGTCTCATTGTAAAGGTCTCCGAATGGGAAGCCTGGTTCAGGACCCTCATTCACCTTCACCACTGGAACCCTCTGGCCATCGGCTCCCGGCAGGGGAATATAGACCACAGGCTCACGGTGGTTTGGCGTGTGGGGGTGCTGGCCATTGTTGCCCAGGTTCAAGCCCTGATATTCGGTGTAGATGTGTTGGCCCTGCTGTCCCAGTGTGTTGTGTCTGTTTGGCCCCAACACATGCACGTGGTTGTTAAAGTGATCGTTTTCCTCTGGGACATCCAGAATGTCATGATGGGGTCGGCTGCGTTCAGGCAGCTGGGGCAACTGGGGCAGCTGGGGCAACTGGGGCTGACTTTCCATTTCTGACAGGAAAATTATATTTAGAGTTACGCAATGGCACTTTGCAACTTTACGCAATGTGCCAGAAGATGGCACCAGCTTTGCTTTGTATTAATAGCTGCCAGTAACAGGAGACTGTAAAAGGCCCATTAATCAATTTAAAATATATGACTCCACATAAAATGAATGGTTTCTAAAAATACTTACGTGTTCTTGCTTTTCCAATCAATGGAGTGCTTCTCTGTGCGTTATTTAAAGCAACGATCTTGATAATGTATTCAGTGCTTGGTTTCAAACCTCCATGTAAAAACAACACAAAAAGCAACACAAATACCCATTAACAAAGTCAACCAAATGGCAAACTCAAAGATACAGTGAAAACTAAAGGGTACAGTGAGGATAAAGAGAACATTTGGAAACCAGATGAGAGGAAAAATGAAAGCAAACTAAGAACAACTGTTACCAGAGATGAAAGCAAAGGTCCTGCCAGCCTGAGGTCTAGGGGTCAGCTCTCTTGGAACATCTCCAGCCTCCTCATAGGTGACGTAGTATCCAGTGATGGTGCTGTGTGGAGGCTCCCAGGTGAAGGAGATCGTGGTGGGTGTGAGTGAGGTGAAGTGAAGGTTAGTTGGAGGGCTGATGACTGGTTTGGCTGAAGAATAGAAGCATATGTTCACATTATATCAATGTATAAGGGCCTAAATAATCTGTACACTTAAGTCACACTTAAATATAACAAAATATATATGAATGTTAATGCATTACTATATATTTAAAATAATCAAACCATGTGGCAACTGCAAACAAATGATGCTAAATCTTTTACCAGAACTAGAACTTTTAAATGTTGCAAAAAATTTTTAAATGATATTTAGTGTAAATACACTGTGGATTGCTATGAAAAATGTATATAAAATAAGTTTGAGATAAGTAAAGTAAAAATGGCACCTGTAGTAGCCGTAAGTGTGAACGGCTCACTGCGTGCGTTGCCATTCACAGTATACATATTGATCTTATAGGTGGTTCCTGGTTCCAGACCTATAGGAGACAAAATCAATGGTTGGCAAACACTCTAGACTCAAGCACAGCTTGTAACATTCACTACATCTGAGTGATGTTCTACCTGTAATTGTGTAGGTGCGTGAATCAGGCTCTATAGTTCTCTGGATGGGATTATGGCTGGTGGTGGGCGTGGCTTCTACCAGAAAGCCGGAGATGGTCTCGATCTTAGAGCGCCAGGTAAGGGTGATGGAGGAGTCTTTGACGTTGGATATACGAACGCGTCTTGGTGGACTGATGTCTGTGGAAACAAGATCTTCATTAAGTGTTGGCCAGCACATAAAGCAATTTAACTAGTTGGCTGATGCGAATTTGATTTAGGGATGTTTAAGGGCAGATGTCTTACTGTCAGGGGTCGTAACTTCTCCCTTGACACGTTGACTGGTAAGAGAATTCTTCACACCGTAAACTTCTACTTCGTAATCAGTGCCAGGCTATAAACACACAGACGGGAGAAGTAGATAAATCCCAGTCTGGAAAATAAGCTCCACAAACGTACCACATAATTCTCTGAAACAAGCTGGCAAATACTTCAATCCCTGATCTACCCACTGATCAAAATAAGGCAGGCATAAGGTATGACGTTTGGAAGACTGGGAATTATATTGAACTCAGACTATCAGAAAGCTATCAAAACTCAAGGTTTGGGTTAAGCAAGGCCAAAGCACAGCTGTTTCAATAAAGAATCATCTACAAAATTCCCTAGTGCTGCTTTTTGAGAGCTAGTTCCTGACATGGGAAAAGCTTGAGGAAGTGGAAATCCTCCACAGAGGCCCTGGGAATGAGATCAAAAGGTTTGTTCTACTAATATTAGCAAGGTTAGAGTCCTGTGAGAATGAACTTCTGCAGTGTGAGGTGGTTAGTTACCATGAGACCGGTGGCGTGGAACTCGGTGGAGTCAGGGGCGATGCTGACTTCCTTAGTGGGACCACTCTTGCTCTTTGGGGTGATGGCCACACGATAACCTGTCAGTCTGACGTTGGAAGAGGGCCAGGAGACGGTGAAGGATGCTGGACTCACTTCAGAGAAATGCAGACTGGTGGGGCCAGGAATACCTACAGGATAAGAAGACAACTTTAAAGTTATGATAGATGTTGTGATATTTACCTGTGATATTTAAACAATGTGGTTGCCATGGTTGCCATTCTGGTAAGGTGTTCTGATAAGGTGGTTTTAAGCAAGTTGCCATGTGGTTGCTAGGGTGGTTGCTGAATGGCTACTTACTGCCTTAAGTCAAGTCCATTGTCTATTGTCACTTTTTATTACAGTTATTAACAGTTATTATAAGTTATATAATATAAGTTACAGTTATTATAAAATATATTTAGGATTATTATAGCAAGCTAATACTGTGGCTGACCATGATCTTAAAGAGCAGATAAAGAGCTATTCTACTGTCACACCTGTGGTCTGAGTGCCCACCAGAGGTGTGCTGGGGGTCCGGTCATGCAGGGCGATGACTTTAACAGTGTACTCTGTGCCCGGTCTGAGGTTATGAAGCACTGCAGACTCATCATCTCCGTGTGGGGCGGGGAACAGCTCTCTCTCTCCCTCCTCTGGACTGAAGATTAACACTCTGTAGGAGGAGACGGCACCGTCAGGACTCTCCCAGGAGATGCGCATGGAGGTGGAGTCCACATCAGTGAATGAGAGGTCCTTAGGTTTGTCCACAGCTGAAAGAGAAGTACTTAATTATTTATGTTTCAATTGTAATCACTATGTTTAGTGATTCAAGCTGATTGCAGATGTTTATTTAAAGTTTAGAAAGTAATGAATCACAGTGTTGCATTGTACTGTAATAAACATAATAATATATTCAAAAACTCGAATGGAATTGATGAGGATAAACTCAAACTGACTTTAATCGCTGACTGTGAGGCAAAAACACCTCAGTCCGTACACCTACTTGTGATCACGGTCTCGACCAATGGGGGGCTCTCTCCATCCTGACCCAGAGCGTACACACTGACCGTGTACTCCGCTGTCGGCATCAAGCCAGAGAATGTCATTTCTGTCTGGTCTGCAATTACATGTAAAAAGACACTTCCTTTAACTTTTGCTGTGACATTCCCTGTGTAATTCATATCAATGTACAGAAGACAGAACAGAATAAAGTCTTCTTTAAACAATGTTATATAATCACCTGGTGCCACCACTTCAGAGAAGACAGGTCCCTGTCCATTTAGTGGCGTTCCTGTGACGCGATACCCTGTGATTGGTCCTGCAGCTGGAGTCCAGCGTACAGTAATAGTGTTGTCCTTTACATCAGTCACCTCCAACTCTGATGGAGACTCAATATCTATAAAGAAAACAAGCCTTTTCCTCAAAGTGGCCTTTGTTTTAGTTTTTTTAGACCAGTTTTAATTTCCACACACATTTCACCAAACCCTATGAAAGTCTGACTGACCAATCAGCAATGACCTGTAGCATTGCAGCTGTACCTGTTTGGTGTATGACGTGGATGGGGGTGCTGGAGGCAGGACTGTCTCCTCTGCCGGTCACAGCATAAACAGTGATGGTGTAATCGGTGCCGGGCCGCAGACCTTCGATGGTGGCTGTGGACTGTGAGCCAGGGACCATGAATTCCTGTGGTGCATCAAAACCTCCTGAAAATAAATGATTAAAATTTAGCAAACATCAGGCAACACAAAGCAAAAGCAGCTGTAGCTTTGTCATTTATGAGCTTATAAACAATTACTCGTGTTTTCCATATAGAACTCTGGTTTAAAGAAAATTATCTTTGTGATTGGATTGAATTAAGGTAAATTAATTTAAAAATCAAAACATGAGGCACTTTTCTTTACCCACCTGACTCTCCGTGTGTGATTCTGTAGTACCTCACGGCAACAGAGGGGGCGTCCCAGCGAATGGTGATGCTGGTTGGGGTTGAGGAGATAACTTCCAGATCAGTGGGGGCATCAGAAACTATCAGTGACAGACACACAGTGATAGTAAGAGACATTATGAATAACATTTAAAGAGAGCAATGCAGAAAATTAAAACAGGAAGTAGTCTTAGAATCATACTGGTGGACTGAGTTCCAGTCAATGGCAGACTCTGGCGAGCTCCGCTGATGGCATAAATGCTGATGGTGTACTCTGTCTCCGGGGTTAGGCCTGTGAGAGTAAAGTGGGTTCTCGATGGTGGCAATCTCTCTTCTTTGGGTCGCCCCCCGCTGGTCATCTGATAGTGGATACGATATCCTGAGATAACGGCCTGAGGAGCCTGCCAACGTACGGTGAAGGAGCTGGTGCCGATATCAGAGAACTGCAGGGCGACTGGAGAATCCAGAACTGTGGAGTAATAAGAAAAAGATCCAAACTTAGTTGGGAACAGCAAAGACTAGTTAGACGATCTAATATAAACATACACAAACGTACCTGTTCTCTCAGTGCCAACCACAGGTGAGCTGATTCTACCCTCATACACACACTGCACACTCACCAGGTACTCAGTGTTGGGCACAAGGTCTAAAAATGACAAGGAAACATGTATTAATACTGAGGGAGCACAGAAAACAGGACAAATTATGGATACATTTAACTGTTACGTACTGTAAAGAATGATAAAAGCAGTGTTTCCCATCACAACATGCTCAATGGTGTCATCGTCGTCATCAACCGGGTGATAGTGAACGATGTAGCGTTCGATTTCGGAGGGTTTGGGCACCTGAGGGGGAATCCAAGTTACCCTCATGCTGTCTGCAGCCACTTCTTCAAATGACAAACCAGATGGGGCAGGGACGGCTGGAGAGGTAGAACAAGATATAAAATCTGATTTGATATCTGATTTTCCTCAGACATAATAACACAGTCGTTGGCGGTGGGATCTATGCCCACCAGGGCATGGAGAGATAAAGATGTGAACATACTGAACATTTCACAGCCTGTTCAAACATAGGGGTGTAAAACTTGATGAAGGAAGGAAAAAGTGGGAAAACGAGCTCCAAGTCTGTCTAACAACGTGTTTATGAGAAAGATGTAGACATCACACAGACTGTTGCCATGTGCTTCCACATTTAAGGCTTGTCTGTTACATCAAAAACAAGACCCAGCTGCTTGTTTCTCCTCAGTCAGCCTTCAAACAAGGACGTGGTTCATATGATTCATGGTTCATATGACAATGTAATATTGCAACAACAAAGAAAAAAATGTTCAACAACCACAAACACGCAGGTAAAACTAGGCCAAAAGTTCATTGTGTTCTCATGTTCTTCTTACAGTTCTAATTAATTTATTGTTTAAAATGATGTTTTGAAAAATAAAATGATGGCTGAGGTAACAGGAGTCTTGGACAAATTGATAATTTTCACTTATGATCAATTTACTTCACAACCAAAAATACTGTGGTAAATAATCCTACATTGAGTGCAAACTTTTAAACAACTAGACAACACATTTACCTAGATATCTTGGTGAACAAATTTGCACAGTTTGTTCAGACAATACAAATCCTATCATCTGTGGTTTATGTGATGAAGACTTTTAATAGAGTACCAAAAGGCTTCTTTTGTTGTTAAGCAAATTATAACAGATTTACTGTAAGCCTTTAACTATATTATGTATAAGGCAAATACAATTTGGTATTTCAATTTCTTTTAAGACAGCATCAACATTTCATTTTTGCTGAATTACATTACATGAATTTTTTTCAGCCCCTGAAAGACTCACCTGTCTGTTGAGTGATGGTGGTGGGCTCACTCTCGCCATTTTCTGTGATTGTGGTGATGATGATGTCATAATCGATACCGGGCTCCAGGCCGTGAACGGTATAAAAGCTCGTCGTGGGCTCCACGTATTCAACAATGATCGGCAGACTGTCTCCAGCAGCCACTACAGTGATGCGGTACCCCGTGACAGCGGTGGAGTTTAGAGGCTTCCAGGTGAGGCCGATGGTGGAGTCAGTGATGTTGATAAAGTTAAGGTCGGTTATTTTGGGCACATCTGGAGGAGAGAAGTTTCCAGAAGCCCAATACAGACATAGACAGAACACAGAGGCGACGGATAAGTCCTCTATTGAGGTAAATAGATTCTTCATGGTTCATATTGTGAACAATAATGAACCATAAATATGAGGAATAAGCATTTGTGATTATGCTGTTGTGATTGTGATTGTAAGAACAACACAATCACAAATTGATCAGTAATGTCAAAGCTGTGTTGCCAAAACTAACATTGATAACCACAGATGAAAGCTTTTTTGATAATTCTGTTCATCTGCTGATGAGGACACTGTTAATGATGACACCCCACAAAAATGATGCTGATATTGTTACTTTGCATTGTTTGGCAAAAGAATTAGAAAAGCAATGTGTATTCAGGAATCTACCATAATACTCTTTGAATTTAATGTCTCATACAAAAAATTCCAATGAAGTATAAAATTATTACAATTAGACATGCACCAAAATTTTGGCTACTGGAAATGGAATTATTAGCTTTTGTCAAACAAAATACAAAATACGGTTTCCAATTTCAGCCTAGTGCATCCTGAATTTTCCATTCCGGCTTTTCCATTTCATTTTTATGATGGTGCATCACTAATTACAATACACATGCTTTTTCACCAGTTTATATCAAACACAGTCACTACATACCAAGAAAGTCTTACTGTAACAGACATCAAAGGCCCTTATGTATATGTTCATACATAAGAACTACAACCTATTACAACTGGAACTGCTGAGATGATACACTTACTAATACTGACTCACTTCCTGTAATTACAAATCTATGGCCAGACACGTGTAGTGAAGGACGGTTCCACACGTACCTGCAGTGATGGTGGTGGAGACAGGAACACTCTCCACGTGGCCCTTCAAGGTGAACACGCTGACATTGTACTCCACCCCTGGACTCAGGTTCTCCAGAGTGCACGAGTTCTGTCCTGCCCTCACAAACTCCTCCAGTGAGTCCCCTTGCTGCCCTTTGGTGGGGGTAGAAGTCACTCTGTAGCCAGTGATGTCTGAGGGATCAGAATAAGAGTTATACAGTAAAATCAAGCTGTATTGTATTTAATGTGACAAAAAGAAATCGTAATGCTAAGTTGGGGGGGAAAATGAATCACAAACATGGGAGACAACATCTGGGGGGAAACATGGGAGACAACATCTGTTTATCTTTAAAATACTCATTAGCTATACAAGTCTGAAAAATTGTTTAATGACAAAGTGTGAGCTACTATAAAATCATTTTTGTAAGACGTTTTTTGCAGACTTCTTTTTTTTCTTAAATTTTCTTAAATTTTGTAGTACAAAAAGTACAGCTGTACTGCAGGCCTATAAACCAGCATAGAAAATAACTGCCCAGAGATGTTACCAAGATACTTGCGGAGCAGTACTTTTGCAGCACATTGTCATACTTAAAGTCATACATTATTGTCATACATTGTCATACTTCAAATGTGTTATTTTAGCCATAAATATATTTTAAGAACAACCAGTTGTTTATTGCATGGTGCTAACCTGGACTTTTGGCATCGCTCCATCGAATGATCAGCTCGCCAGTGTTTGGGTTGGATTCCAGGTGGAGATCAGTGGGTGGAGAAAGGGCTATGGACAGTCATACATAAGACAACTGAAACCTCTCTCTCACAATGTTTACCTCAACACAAACAAACCAGACTTACGAGTGACCACACGTCGAGTGACAGGGTTGCCATGTTGGTGACCGTTGATGATGGGCTGCAAGCTGTAGGTGTACTCAACTCCAGGGGTCAAGTCTGAGATGTAGACACTACCAGACTCTGAGATTGCATCTCTTGGGGCTTCTCCACCTTGGCTGGGCCTTACAGACAGCTGGAGAGCAGAACAAGTATCATGTTTAACCGCTAATAGAGCCAACTGCCTTTTCTAATAAAGACAATTCAGTATTCAATATGGCAGTTCAAAGAATAGCACTATTACATGAGCCAACGGGCTGCTGTTCACTAAACCATCACTGATTTTATTTCAGGTATAAAATTTGTTATTGGAACATAATATAGACCAGCAAACTTGGAGATTTTGTTTTTTGCTTATTTAAGTAGATTTATATATGCATTACTGGTAATAAATGCCTGGTTGAAACCCCAATATTGACACCAAACAAAGCTGACATGTCACTCTAATAGCTAAAACTTATGGCCTATACCTGTGCCTTTGGTATGTTTGTACAGTACCTTGTATCCAATTCTAGGTGCAGGAGTCCAAGTGATGATGATGGCAGTTTCTGTGACATCAGTGCTAATGACAGGAGCATTTCCCATTGGCTGAGCTGAAAAGCAAAAACACAGTTCTATTATTTTAGTACTCTGTTGTCTGTTGTACTAAAAGATGCATTAAGAACCACTGAACTGCAATTTGGAAAATGTATGGTACTTCTAATATTGTCAGGTTTGATTTGTTTAGTATTTTTTAGCCCATAGGGAACCTCAGACACTAAAAGCTAACTTTTGATTGGCTGTAATTTAGTGTGGACAGTTAAATGATTTAAACCTGGACATTAACTGAAATCTTGCTCTGGTTTAAAGATATTGTATTGGTACATGCAACCTGTGACATTAGTTAATTCATAGCAACCTGAATTAAAACTTTGAAACTCACTTGTGGTGAAGGTGGCAGACGATCCTTCGCTGAGCACGTTGTTTTTTTCCGCATGCAGGGTGGCAGTGTATTCAGTATCCGGCTGCAGGTTGAGGATGGTGTACTGGGACAAGCGTCCGGGGATACGCAGCTGTTTGGGGTTGGAGCCCTCAGAAGTGAGGAAGAGTCTGTAACCTGTGATTTGAGCTCTAGGAGGGGACCAGAGTATCACAACACTGCCCTCAGTGATGTTAGAGAAGAGGATGTTGGTGGGTGAATCAGGCTCTGGAGAAAGAGAGAGTTCTACAGAGTTAGTGTGACCAAAATAACAAAAATACAAGGTGAATTATCAATCTGCTTTCACTAGCCATGACTAGGCAACAATTGTTTCAACAGTAGTTTCTAAAGAAGACAAAAATACTGTTTAAAAAAAAAAAGCAGTATGCTTTTCTCCACTCACTTGTAGTTTGCTCCCCAACCAACGGTTCGCTTTCCTCCCCTGATTTGAGAGCAAAGATGAAGAAACGATAAAGAGTTCCAGGGTGGAGGTGTGAGACCTCTGTGTAAGCGTTGTGTGTTACTGGCAGAGCCATCTCTCTCTCTATCAGTCCATCTGGACCCACCTTAGCCACAGATACACGGTACCCAGAGACTTCCGTGTATGGACCAGTCCAGGTGATGGTGATTTTGGAGTCAGACACCTCAAAGAACTGCAGATCAGTTGGAGAAGGCACTTCCTCTGAGGGTGGAAAACAGCATCTCACCATAACTTTGTACTTGTTTACTATTAGCTAAAATGGAAGTTCTTCATCGATTTCATCAAAGCCTTCAAGAAACAAGAAGTTCTCCTCAACATACTATAAATTCCACCTTTTCTCATCCTCAGTCACACAATCTGATTTTTCTGAAGGGCGTATTTAAACATTCCAGCAATTCATGCGTTTTATCGCCATGTTAAACTTGTTCGTCTGATCAAAGAAATCCAGACACCCTACCAGCAGACCAGCCGCCCAGACAGAACACAGAATAACATGCTTCTAGACAGATTGTTTGATTTAGACCAGCAGTAATCTTTACATCAGAAACTTTGTGTGTAGCTAACCATAGACCATAACAGGACTTAAAGCTGCGCAATTTGTTGAACTTTTTGTTGCATTTGTAGCATCGATATGACGCACAATAGATGAACTTAAGCATAGTATAAAAGCCATTGTGAGTAAAAAACTGATACACTTCTCATGGAGGTTCAGACAAGTTGCAATGTTTGCTGATTTGCGAGATTAGTTAAAACAGTCAGACGTCTTCAGTCCTCTCTCTGCCAGCCTCAGAATCTTAACATATTACCCTAGAAGGAGAAACATGCATCTGGGCTCCTGCTAACTGACTTAACGGTGATCTTGTCTTTATGCTGCCAGACATAACACCTAAATCAGCACAAAAAAAACAACAAAAGACATTTATGGTTTGATGACATTATGCAATGTTGGCCTATCGTAGTACAGAGATCCTGATTCACAATGTTTGTTTAGCGGCGGTTATTATCGTCAGATGTGTCCCGACACAATCACAGAAAAAAGTATAGCATGTGGATGAGTCTCTTCCATTTATTTTAATATTTTGTCAATATTTTGCCCACCAAATCTTAAGAAATTACATTTTGCCTCTATTTACGACTATTAGCAATTGTAGCACTGTGTTTAGCAATAACTTAAAATGTCTGGACATATTACAGCCAGTAGAATTTGGAGGCAGGGCTTTGTTCTCAAAATAATGTCACAATAAAATTAACTTTATTATGCAAGAAACAGACCTTCATTTTTTTATGCACAATGTAGTTTCTTACTCTGTTTCTTTTGATTTTGAGGGCAAATGTAGTCTGGTTATGTAATGTAAATGTAATCTGGTTATGTAATGTAAATGTAATCTGGTTATGCTATGGTTATGTGAGAGTAACTCATAGTTTGTACCTGACAGTGGTTCTCCAGCAGTGGTGACCTGAACCAAAACAGGCTCACTCTCCAAATTCTCCTCCACAGAGTAGATGCTGATGTTATAGAGCAGCCCGGGGCGAAGGTCACTCAGGGTCACTGAAGTGGCAGTGTTAGGAAGATTCAGCTCAGTGCTGCCAGAACTTCCCTCTTCTGATGGCGTGTAAACCACACGGTAGCCTATAAACAACAGCTACACTATCAGCATCAATCTTTGAATGTGTAGTTTGTTTAAAGGTAATATAATGTCTTTCTAAAGGCAGCCATTTAATACCTGTTATGGGAGCCAGAGGTCTGGACCAGCTGAGGACAATGGAGGTTTCCTCCACGTTCTCCACCTCATGTTCAGAAGGAGCATCAGGAGCTATCAAAACAATACAAACATAAACCAATGAAATTGAAGAGTAAAATATTGTAACTATTTGTCAGCCACTAACTAGAAACTAAAACATTGTATATAGTCTAAAAATCCATGATTTCTCCAAGCTTGTACAAAACAATTATCAAACTCTAAAGAATGACTGAAGGAGAAGAAGGAAAATATAATAACCAGAATGAGAGGCTCACCTGTAGTCTGGGATGTAGTAAGGATCAGATTTGGTTCGCCCTGATTGGTCACTTCATACACATTAACTGTGTACTTCCTGCCTGGGAGAAGTTCACTGATGTTCACTGATGTAGCCGTATGAGGCAGGTCTGCAAACAGATAAACAAGTTACCAAATGCTGTACCACACACCAAAATAAATAAATTACCAAAACTGATCAATGGTAAAATCTAGTTTTGGTTGACTAAACCATTGACAGCACACTCAAGGTTCACTGACCCAAGACAATGGGCTGCCCAGTCTGGCCACCCTCCTCATTCAGTTCATATTCCACCCTAAATCCAGACACCGTGTCGGATGCAGACATCCAAGAGATGACGAAGCTACTGGAGGTGATCTCTGTCACAGACTCAGAGGTGTCCACCACGGGAGGGAGCTGGGTGGTCTCTCCCTCAGAAGTTGACACTAGGGTAACATTAGCAAAACTATTACAGATATGACAAAATCAAGCTGGCTTCCAAACAGCCATGTATGCTTGTGGATAACTTACATGAGCCGTAGGTGGTGGTGAAGTCAAAACGAGTGACTTCTCTATGGCCAAAACGCAGAATGCTGATCAGCTGCCCCTCATAGGTTATTCCTGGTTTGAGTCCAGCAATGGTATAGGAGTTCAGGTGGCCTGGAATTGTGACCTCCATCCACTGGATATGAGTGTTTTTCTGTTCAGAAATGAGCAAGTTGTACCTCAGTTGACCATCTTGAACAATTATATTCTACTGTTTTTGAAAATCAATGTATTAGATAAACCCTTTTCAATGTAATTAAAACTAACTTGCATTCATAATGTAAAAGGGCCACTAATGTGAACAGTACAGAAGAGGCTCACCGGTCTCCATTTGAGTATGTACTGTGTGATATGTGCAGAGGGAGGAGCATTCCATTGAATGGGGTGGGAGTTGGGCTGGTTGCCAGATTCTGTTATAATCACCTGAACCGGACGATGACCACCTGATAAACAAAAGTGTCTCTGTCACTTTAATGATACAAGGCATGAAACAGAACTCATTAAGTAGTAAATAAATTTGTCAAAAGCACCAGTATTTGTCTGTTTAAATATAATAGGTTAGAACTGTCCTCAGGAGACACCTATAGTGTAGGCCTCAGTAGGCCACAGTCTATGCAGTCTGTTTTTTACGTCACACAAAACTGACAATTACTTTCTGGAAAGTCTATTCTGATTGGCTGACTTTACTGTAAACTGTAGGCAACAAAGTTTTTATTAATCTGTCATGTTTACAAGGTTAAGTGCTTGTTGTCACTAGATTTGCATATATACTTTTTTGAATATATTTAGATATGCCCAGTCCTAAACAAAACATCAAAAAAAATTGTTGCAATACATGGTGGTCAATGTGTTCCTGTCTAGCTAGGCAGTTCTCAAATGTCATGTTTACCAGACTGCACACTGTTTAGTTAAAGGTCTGTCTAGGCGAGACTACAGGACATAGCAACTCGCCATGCTAACCAAACCAACCACTGCTACTAAATATTGCTACTACAAAAACAAGCACTGGTTATATTTAACAAAGTATTTGAGCATTGCTCAAGTAAAACAATGACAACTGGCAAAGAGAACAAAGGGACATTTTCTGAGCGCAGGAGATATATTAAGGAGGTCAGAAAAAAAGGTTAAAAATGTTGGTAGCGTGCTGCTGTGTTCTTTTCCTTTTGGGAAACGCAGAAACGGGAAACTTAGCATGACTCTGTGAGATTCTTGCCACGCTTTCAGCACAAAGACTGAAGTGAGACGACCGCCACTGTCTCACGCTTCCAACCTTTAAATCCAAGAAACAAACTTCTTCAGAAATCACAACAATACTAAAAACCACAACAGCATGTTACATTTCTAAAGCGGTAAATCTTTCATTATACTTATACAATAAATTTCCTCACACTGCACTTAAAATGAATTTCCTTTCAAGTATCTCAAAGTCTCATATGGCAATGTCACCAAATTGCTACTAGTCCCAGGGTTTCATTACAATCTGGTTTCCATTACTCCCAATTATTGCCATGACAGCCCACTGGCTGGTTAGTCTTTTTGCGGCACTTAAAGCTCACTTACTCTGCATTAATTTCCGCTAGCCTGCGCCAGCCTAACCCCCACCATTCCCAGTCCTCTCACAGCTGGGCGCCATTACCAGAATTATTGCGCTGGGGTTGCCTACACTCACACTGAGCAAAAGAAACCACTTCTGACCCTAACAAGCTCTCAGAAACAAAGAAGAAACAATATTAATACACTTCTGGGCTCAGCAGGAGGGGAGTATTTTGCATGTGTATGAAAGGAGTAAAAACACAAATCTCTTTTCTGTTAAAGGGAATTAAACCAAGACAAACAAAGTAGTTGTCACTTAAAAAAATCCCTCAACAGAAATTTGGAGACGCGAGTAAGCTATAATGAATGGAAACCTCATAATCGTCAAACGACTATACAGATGCTGTGGGAGGCCAAGCAGAGTCAGTTAGGTCAAGAGTAACAGGGTCAGTTAAAAATCAAACAAAAGCCAAACACAGGATAAAACAAACTCAAGACAAACAAACAACACTAAAAGGGCCACAGGGGGTGATGGAGACAGCTGTGTTGATTGGGTGTGTGTCCAGAAAACTCCAAAAAAAACGATGGCAGACGTAGACCTACCCAAATCAAGGTGTGGATGAGGGCAACTTAAAGCCAACATCCAACACTGCCAGAGGACATGCATTTGTTGAAAGTTGCAAAAGTAAAGATCACAAGAAAGGCAAACACAGATCGACACTTTGACTTAACACCTGAGAGAAAAAGCAAACAGCACTCTCGACCTCAGTAAACATCTGGAAACCTTTGACTTCAAAATCTCTCCCCACCCATGCCCACAAAACTACTTATAGCAGTACACAGTGTGACCCGCAGTGTGTGCGCCACTGAAGTAACATATGTCCCATAAAATATCTCCCAAAAGTTGCTGTTTACTCACCAGGGTAGGACTGCTGAGGTTCGCAGCTTAATTCTCCAATGCCATTTCCATAGCAGTAACATTTGTACTGGATTCCATGAATAACTTTGTCCCAAGAATCTCCGATCTGATAGAACACTTTAGTTTCCGGCTCTTGACACTGATCTACCAATGGAAATGATCCAGTCATTATCCAATCATTAGCCTGGTCATTTATAGGTAACAAAGCTAAAACTGTTTAACCTAAGGCTATAATTTAAAGGAAAAGACAGTCTAATTGTTTCAGGAAAAGTTCAGTTAAGCAAATGTCCCAGTTCCGCAATGACTTCCTCATAAACCAAAAGTACTCTCATGCTAGTAATTGAGGAAAATGTTGAACAAGTGAAGATGTCTGTTAGCTCACCGATAGCGTCACATTTCCAGCGTCCGCGGCCTTGACCGAAACAGGTGCAGTTCATCATGTAGCCCTCCTCGTGCCGTTTACTAAACGTCTGATTTACTTCATAGTTCAAATTATCTACAATGCACTGGTCTGGAGGACAAAGAGACACACAACTTACATGACAAATACACAACAGATTTCCTCGCTAGTCATGTGACTTCACTTACAAACACTGGGAAAAAAACACAGTACCTCAAAAGGAAAGTTAATTGTACCTTTGAGCTGCGAGTAGGCGACACAGCTCCACTCTCCTCGCCCGTTACCAACACATGTACAGCGCATCATGTGACCCAAAACATCATGCCGTCTGTCCCACTGATCGCCAACACGATACATCACACCTTCACCGGTGGTGCACACCTCCTCATGGGCTAATCAATACAGACAACAGAACTATTTACATCACATCAAACCAGATGCCTGCAGCAAATTATCTACTACCAATCAATGGCCAAAAGAACCAAAGTTATAAAGGGTTTGGAATTATATTTTTGTAGCACAATTACTTCATTCAAACAACTTCAGCCCTAAAGCTTTGAAATTCTATTCTTACTAAACCTCGAAACTGTTTAGTAAACTTTAACTATGTTAAAGTTACATTCAAGCTTTTGAGGTAAAAGATCAATTGACTTTAACTGAGTTGTTCTTTAAAGAACTAAAAGAGTTAAAAGCAATTAATCAAGTTATTTAGGGGGTTAA
>JBAJNP010001776.1:25608-51796 GCA_036877545.1 Yasuhikotakia modesta | reverse complement strand
ACACACACACACACACACACACACACACACACACACACACACACACACACACACACACACACACACGACTGTGGAAGAGGCTTTGGCACAGAAATGCTCTTTAAAGATTTCTTACACATGCCCAGTTCCTGAAGTCCATTATTTTATGTTATGAACTTGGTTAAACACTCACAGACCAGCATTTTTGTTTGGCTGTGGTGAAAGGTTAAAGCTCATTCCTGTGGCCGGCCGATGGGAGATCACAGCTCGGCTAGGAAGAGCTATTTAAAGGTAATGTTTTTTCCCTTACATTATTTGATTAGGACATATTTGGAGCTCAGAGAGTAAGCAAGCAAAAATAACCAGCAGTAGCTACACAATGGAAAAGTGCAGTTAGTCTATTTTTACTTGACCTGAAACTTACTTTTGTCCAAAGAACAAAGTCATGAGGCTGATACAGATGTATTATAGAATATGATACATTTTTCCTGTGGGATTTAAAGGTTAAAATGACAGCAAATGAAGCTTAAATAAATCACTGGCAGTAAGAGTAACCTGTGTAAGTTTGCATCGCAATGCAGCTGCAGTGCACTTAAGTTAAATATTTAATCAGTCAGAGTGTGTGTGTGTGTGTGTGTGTGTGTGTGTTCACATCCTCACATCCTGAGAATGGAACCTGCTAACACAAAACACTTGCAATGCAAATGAAAGTTGCTGAACACAATTCAAGAAAGCGAAAAGTTGCTTTTAAATGAAAAGATGGTTCACATGCATGTCATGATATATTTTCATTTGAAAATGTGAAACTATCTGTGTGGTTTTACTCTGAAACACACATGCTTACAATCGCCTCACGAGCTGAAGTCATGCAGACACTGTGTTGAACGTCAGGAGATGAAACTGATATCTGTGTTTATTCTGTCTATCTCTCAGCAGCTTCTCTTTCTGGTCTCCAGTCGTCTCCGTGAACCCACAGCTGAATGTAAACATGGGGTTCCGCCTCCCATAAAAGCCCGACAACCCAAACTCCAACATTATTCCCCCATTTGTCCAAATTACAAAGACACAGAAATGCACTGTGAGCCTTCAGACCAAATATTCTGAAGCTGTTGATCTTTATAGTTACTATTCAACAAAAGTTCACATTACACTGACTTAAACTCATGAGACTGTAGCACTGAATCAAATCAAACCACCATCCTATTTGCAGGCGTTCTGCACTAACTCCTGCACTAAAGTTTATTCAAAAACTAGATATTTTAAGAAATGTTTCAGTGGTTTTGTGACACAGCGGTGTCACTGTTGTTTGGATACCAACATTCCTTAAAATATCTTCTTTTGTGTTCTTCTGGGCCACAAATTGAAACGCTTGAATCACGGACTGGCAATTTAAATGGCTACTGTACTTACAGTTTACCACATGAAGCAGAAACCAGTCAGAATATTAACATGACAACCCTTCATCTACAGAGTTCCCACACCTCAGAAAGCTGAAACTCAAATCATCTGTTAACAGTTAGAGCTGCTCACCTTGAGGTGAGAAACAGGCAAAGAATAAGACTAAACATTGAGGGAAAAATATACAGTTCCATTGCAAAGTTTTAAATGTGTTTAAAGAGCTGTAGTGTGGAGGCCTTTACAAACAACGGGTCACATCATTCAACCTGTGCTGGGGATGAACCTTCTGTCCTAACATCCATCTAAACTTCTCACGCTAGAAAACATACATGCTAAACACACTTTAATATGCTGTGAAGAAAAATGGTGCCCTGATTTATCTTAAATAATAGACAGTTAATGTATTAAACCAACAGCCATAATATGCATTAAAAACAATTAGCAAAATGCTACTGAATCCTCTAGATGGATTACAGCATTTAACAATGCAAGATGTCAGTTTATCAAAAGTCACATGAACTGTTTTAAAGCTGAAATTCATAACTCCGCCTCTGTCGCCATCTCTGTTTAAAACATGAAACTGCAGGTGACAGTTTCTTAAGAGTTATGAGCTGCTGTTTCAGTATCACAATATGATGGATCTTAAACACAGTTTGAACGGAAACATTATTTTTACGTTGTTAGTTTAAGTTTTAAGTTGTTACTTTTACAGAATGTTTACAGAATAAAAAAAATAACCAATAACCAAACAATAATGTTTATAAAAACGTTTGTAGAACATTTAACAAAACATTTTTACTTTTTTGTTATTAATAGAAACATTACAGAAACGCTCTTAGCTGTGAATCTTACAAAAGCTTTGCTCACGGGGAAGCCAGCTCACAACCTAATTACAAACACACGAGAGCCACGTTCAGCAGCATAACCTTTAGCTTAACAAAAGTGTTGGGCGCCTGGCAGGTGATTGTTAAGCAATTATTGTGTTTTTTTAAGACAATTTGTGTCTCTTTCTCTAGGCCCCTCTTCTATGTGGAGAAAACGGGGATCTGGCAACCATGCTAAGCCATTTCACATTGAATCACATGATCTTCAGACCTGAAAAGAGGCTTTGTGGACTTCCTTCACTGTTAAAGCAGATGTTTGGCTTGGGTTTGGACCAGAGTGGCAAAGTTGTACAGTGGGAAAACTGAGGCAGGAATGCAGGTTAAAGTGAATGGATATATAATTTGCAGACATCCAAAACTGAATGTTTAACAGAGATTTAACTCTAGATTAGAATATTAGCACGTTCTCCAAAACATTTCCAAGAATTTAACGTTTGATTCTTGAGAGCACCTCACAACTATGGATGAAACGGCTTCATTTTTGGCTTTCTTTCTTACTCTGCAGCCTAAAAATGTATCGTGTGTTCCATGCAGTCTAAAATTAGAGCTCTGGACATGATGCAGAACAAAACCTTATCTGGTTTTATCAGCTAGTTTGGGCTGCGTGCCAGACGCGGTGCAAACGTCCAGCAGGCTCTGCACTGAAGCACCTCAGAGCTGTTATTGGATCCAGATGTTTCTGCTGCCCTGTGAAAACATCAGCTCACAGTGTCTTGATCTTCAGCTCCACCAGCAGTCAGCTGAGTCACAGCAGAGACAAAAGGAGCACAAAGCAGACCAGAGAAAATTCACTCCATCATCCACACAGCAGAATACACTCAACAGAACTGTGTGATATAAATAAACATATTTATCTGAAGTCTTTATAATAAACAATTACTGTGCAACGCTGTCCTCACTAATATGTCACATGCTGTTACGCTAAGCCCTCACTATTAGCAACATCAATCGTGACCCTTGGCTTTACAAGCACCAATAAAAAGCCACAGGTCTGCATTCCACCCTCAAAAGATGATGCAACATAAACTCAGAATTCTTTACTTGCTTTGTATAAAATATTTGATTCCTGGATTTCCTGAATCTTCCACAGAAACTGAAGGGGAGCGTCTGTCAGTGCAGAACGGCAGTGGATCGCGTTTCAGTCGTCTGTTATTCTCTGTGCTGTCAGTTAATTGACTCAGGATGTCGGCTGAATATTACCTCAGAGGTTTCTCTGCACACAGGGGAAATCTCATGTGCTTATGCAGAACTGATGGCACACACTCAGACACTATCAGTTCTGAATTAGTTAAACACGTATTAGTCACTGGCAGGCCACTGTTTAGTATGTTTGTATGACCCTAAAGGAGTTTATTTTGTGACATCAGATCGGCTAACTGTAACTAACCGCATGGCTTCTTATCAAATAAATAAATGAATGAAGTTTTCATAATAGTAATTATTTTATGTAAGAAGAAAGAGAATGTGAGGGGACACATGACACGGGTACAGTGTTTAAAAAGGGTTTCCTATGAAACATCAATTACAGTATTGCAGTCTGACCAATGGGAGTCAAGTATTCCTGACATCCGCATAATACATTTAGGATAATGTTAAATTTGACATAGCTGAGGCAGTTTCTCTCTGGAGTTCCCAGAAATCTGACACCAATTTCGAAACATCCGGCAAAACCAAAACCTCTGCTAGTTAAAACAACTGATGTTACTAACCGATGTTTATTTGTTCCACTGACTCAAGCTACAGCACAATGACCTCTGAAGTATGGAGACACTCACAGGTCAGTGAGGTGAAGCAGAGGATTGTGGGACAGTTCGGTGGCAGAGCAGATCTTCAGGCACATCTGCACAATGTTGGTTAGAGACACAGAGGAAGTGATTCTGGTTGTTGAGCTGAGGTCAGTGTTCATCAGAAAGTGACTCATAAACAGATTAATATGTGTGACCAGATTCTCTGCCAGAAACGTGCTTCTCTGACATCCAGCATGACAACAGCGGTGAAGTTCATACCAGGAGTTTTTTGTTGATACAATGAAATAGTTTAAACGGGGATGTGGTGACTAAACTAGCTGCTGCAAACTTAAAAAGGGAAGAGCTGCCAACTAGTTCTCAGAAGTTGTAATATTAGCGATTTTGCATGAAACAGGATGAGGGATTAATTCTTGCTAAAGGTTTCTACAGAATATCACAATGTATCACATTTATTGTGACTGCTGAGAGTATTACATTTCAGAGCGGGAACTAATTTTACTCACAACGGTCTCATAGAGAGACATAATGACTACCAGCTGACCTCAGTGTGAATGTTTCTGTGTTAGCACGTTTTAATACATTTAAAATGACTGAAAATTGCACTGTGTGCTGTCACATACAGTAGACAAAGAAAGGGTTCTTAAATATACTGTATGATTTGTGTAACTGTAATTTAAATTTTCTTATTAAGACTCTTTTGACTATTTAACACTGTATGTGTATCAATATATGATAAATAAATAAATAAATACAAATAAGTTAAGTAAATAAGTAAAAGTAAATATAAATACATAAGTCTGGCTTATTTTAGACCTGGGTACATTTTGAAATCAAAACGCAAGCTGGGACAAAGATTTTTTTAAAGGTAAAAAAGATTTTTTTAAAGGTATTCTGACAATCTGTGCGTTCCTAAATCAGACACAGTATATGTTCACATTTCATTTTTTAATGATAATCCTCACAGTCAATAATACATTTTCACATCTGGTCCTTCTGGAGCAGAACAACCTGTTCCATTATCTTGGCTGCTTATTTGGAGCCGGTCCTATCCAAAACACTCAATCAGAATCGCATAGGCATACAGCTCCGGTTATTCTAGCCGAGATGGTTAAACCACTTCAGATGTTTGGCATCCAACACAGAGACACCCATTAGGACCTCAACCTTAAACACCGGAGCCACTGTTTTGAGTCAAATCAGTTTCAGTGTGAACGTGCATTCCACATATGCTAATCAGGTTTGAATCCAGATTCATTTAGAAATGCTTGTCTGCAGGTATAATGGAGGAGATGTTTTGTTAGCTGAAGACCAGGAGATAAGAAGAACTAAAGCATGAACTCAAGAACTCAGATAATCAACAGACTCACGTCCAGCCCTTCTAAAGATCTCTGTTTGCTTTGGGAAGTTTTGCTGGTCACACATTGTAATTTCTGAACTGTGTCCAGATGGCTACTATCTGTATTCCATATCCACAGAGCAGGAGTGTTTTTGTCTGGAAAAGTTGGCCCACGTCACTTATTTAACTGAGGGGCAGTTACAGCGCTCTGAATTTATCACCCGCACCGAGCGAGTTGTTTAGACTGGACACATTTGCCTTCCCTCTGACAGACTGGATTTATTTTTCTAAAGTGTAGATAAAGATGAACTGAGAACTTCACATTAAACCCAAGAGCTCTGTTACATACATGCCGCTTCAATGCACTTAAACATTTTCCATGAGCTAATGTCCATATAGGTGATGCCATCTTCTCATTTACATAGAAAGAAGGTTTTGGCATTTGGCAAGGTTTTGGTGTTTAGAAACACGATGCATCACAATAAAGAGTGTTAAACTGATCATGCCCACGGCTCTTCTGGCTCTCAGTGCCTTAATTCACTCACTCATGTTTCCAGTCACTCCTTAATAGTGATGTAATGTAGTGAATGAGGGTGAAGGGGGAGTTTTTGGACGCAGCTGAGGTTTGTTTTACAGAAACTATAGATACATCATTGACTATCAATTACTTAGGAATCTCACAATAGTTTTTTTTCTGAATCTGTAAGAACAAGCGCTCAACATGCCATTGAGCCGCACAAACACAAACTCTGACTGATATGTGCCAAAAACAACCAGCGTTGACCCCGCCCCCTCCCCGCCGTCATTCAACGGCGCTTACCATGCCAACGGCGTGACATGGGCGCCTGGAACGTTCCCCTGAAATCCCGTCGCATTCCCAGCTGTCATCGGTGCCGGCTGAGCGCTCACACATGCCAGCGCTGGAACTCTGAAAGAGAATCAGCAACATATCTGAGCTCACCGGTGGGCTCCAGCGCCGCTGTATTTATGTGTGCTTACACAGGCGTCTCTCGGGTACCGTGAGGGGTGTAAGACAGAACTGAGGGGGCCGCTGTGTGCAGAGGGTTAAGCCCAAACCTGCATTAACAACATTCCTGCCAGCGTGTTTTAATTCTAGCATGAAGCACGTGTGGTTTCTGGCTGGAGAGGGCCATTCTTCTGGTTTTGTTGGTTCTGTTTTTAAAGGGAACAAATGTGGATTTGTAGTGGTTGGATCTCAGGATGTTTGAGGACACCAGAGTTTTGGATGAGTGTCTCCTGGGAAAATCGCTGAGGTTCATAAAGATCTTCTCATCTATCATGCCTAACAATGGCCAAAGTTCAAACACTCTTAAAAAGGTTCTTCACAATGTTACAGAAGAACCATTTTTGGTTCCATTAAAAACCTAGAAAAATGTCTGTTTTCCAGAAGGTTCTTTGTAGTAGAAAAAGGTTTTTTAGACTACAAATTTAATAAAGAAGCAATTTTTAAAAAATCTTTTAAAAACAGTTGAGGAAATGAAATGGTTCTACTATGGCACCGCTGTGAGGAACCCTTTAAGAAGTGTTTAAATGTTTCTTATGTACTTTCTGTCACAGGTTTGTGCAGGACATACAGATAATAAACATTTAAACCTTGATTAAGAAAACTGAATATTTGTTTTTGTTAAAAGCACAAATCCATCTCATCACTCTCATAATGGATCAATTTTGCCTTGAGGGAGCTGTTAAAAAACGTTGGAAATGTTATTTTGATGCCAAGAATTGCCTGGAATGTTTTTGTTACCGCTGTAATAAAATCACAGACCAACAGTGGATGGATTTCAATACAACTTCTAGCAAAAAATAAAATATATATTTATTAAATATTTTTACAGCTCTGTTCAGTGAACACCGCTGGTCACATCTTAGTAAAATAAACATTTCTAATAAGTACATAAAGGAAAAGGCATCTGTGAACAGAACACACAAACACTGGATCCCTTTAGAAGGGTGCCAGTGGTAATGTTTAAACGATAAACACGCTGCTTTACTAGATAAGCACAGAATATTTTTCTTTATTTCTGGCAGCATGCAAGAGCAAAGCATTAAAATAAAAGATATTTTGCTTTTTCTGTCACAGAGGGAGAGGTAATGAGAGCTAAACATTTCTGTTGTTATAAAACTTACTGTTTTGGAACGTTTATATCTCAGATTTATCATGCCATTGTCTTTACAACAAGAGAACCAAACAGAACATATCAGACGTGGGGTCGCTCACGTCCTCCAAAGTAACTAAACAACTAGAGAAAAGACTTTCTCCAAATGAAAAGACTCCAGACTCCAGTTCAGACTGTTTCTGTTGGCACAGATTATCAACAATTTACAGAAAATAGTTTATACCTGCTCTGCTCTGGCAAAGACATCACACTGTGCCATCACAACATGCCATGCTTTCCCAGACACATCCCAACACTTTTATAAACTTTATTAATTCTGGAGTTTATTTATAGCAGCTGCTTTAACACAACATTTACAGGCATTTGGCTGTTACCCAGAGCACTTAAAATGAATCAGTATGTGTGCTCCCTAGGAATCAAACCTTGGGCTTTGTGTTGCAAGCACCACACTTTACCAGTTCAGCATTTGAGCCACAGGAACAGATCATTAAAGCTCAAAGATCTTTTATCCTGATAAAATGTGAGCAGTGCTTGTCTATGTTAAAGCAATGCTTGCAGCTGCTAATATGTCTTGAGTGTTTTTGAATTATTGCTATATGGTTGCCAGGGTGTTACTAGGGTGGTCTGGATGGTTGCTATGCGGATGCCAAGTCAAAAACTGGCCCACCCCCAAATTTCTACAAATGAATGCCTTATTAATAATAGCATATATTGTTTCACTCAGACAGGTAATACCTTAAGCACAGCATAATATTGGTTAATAGTTTACAGTAAATTGCACTGGATTATAATTGGTCCTGATCTAACCTGGCTCATGTGATGAGAGAAAACTGCAGCTCTGTAATACCACACAGCTCTTCTAACACACCCCTGAGAACGGAGCGGTCCAAAACCATCCAGAACGGAAATGAGTGACTCATCGCTTTGATCCATTTCATAAGACACCACGGGAAGGTTAGCAAGATTCCGACCCTGTTTCATCCCTCCAACGCTCATCACAAAACTAGCCAACCGACCGCCTGTCCAAATGCTAACCACAACCTCTGTCTTAATCCAGCAGCCCTCCTCACACACACACACACACACTCACACACTCACACATACACTCACACACTTACACACGCACACACATACACACGCACACACATACACGCGCACACACATACACGCGCACACACACACACACTCACACACACTCACACACACTCACACACACACACTCTCACACATACACTCACACACACATACTCTCACACACACTCACTCACACACACACTCACACGCCCCCAAGGATGGGCAACTAGCCTGGAACAAAGTTTCACAACATTAAGTTAAATGATTTGCCAGAAACATGGCAGAGAAACAAGGAACTGCATACGTTGCCCAGCATTCATGTTTTGCGCCGCCCTCTCGTAACATACGAGCACACGGGCCAGATGAGACCCGGGAGATGACCCGTGAACTGACCACCTCACGCACATGTGCAGAACACCTCCATCATCTCCGTCACCTCCAGCTCAGAAGCAGCAGGAATCCCAGAGGAAGCGCCGTCACGTCCTGCACACACAGAAAATAAATAAAAACACAAACAGTCAGACAGTTTGTTTCTGGTTAAGAGTCTCTTCAAACAGATTCCAGTGAAGTGCAGCTGAGATCCACACTCCAGTGTGGGAATCTGAAATCCCACTGCAGTTAACAGTTAACAGGCCAACTTTTCTCTTTTACCCCGCGCTTCATTTCACTGCACCACAGCCAGGAAACTCTTCAGTCCATTAGTCAGGTTTCACACTGCAGGTCTCTCTCTGCTCTAATGATCTGAGCTCACAAGCATTTCTAATGAACGTAACAGCAGAATGTTAGATATCAGAATGTCAGCTTAGATATTAAACCCCACTTAAGTTTACTTTACTTAACTCTCATTACAATTTGCAAGAGCTTATCAAACTCTACATTAAAAAATGAATGCAATAAAAATAGTTTATACCTGGAAAGTCTCTTTCACACTAAACAGAATTTAAATGTCTGGGCATTGGAGGAGAAACTGGAGCACTTATGCGTGAAACGGTGCGTTCTGTGATTTGTGAAAGAGGGTCCACATTAAATCTGTCACACGTGTGGGTGGTCACCGGCTCTCACCAAAACACCATCCAGAACAAACAGACACGAGTCTGAACTCATCTCAGAACCACCTGAATCACACGACAAACATCTGATCTCAGCCAGCGCCAGTCCTGACGCCTGATCACACACACATTAAACTGTTTTAATGATGACATACAAGCAAACATGGCGAGTCTGGGTCTGGACTGCATGATATCATGGCTGAATTACTGCTAAACTGCACATTTTAAAAGAACAACAAATCATTCTTCTGAATTTTTGTGAAGACCTTCCAGCTAACAATTCTATGGTTGTTAAGAACATTTTTCAATGTTTTCGAACAAAGATGCTAAAAATGTTACTTTAAAAAAGTTCTAAAAAGTTCCAAAACATCCAGTTTTTAGACAGAGTATGAACATTACTGATTGTTAAGAAAAACAATTGAAAATTCTGTAAACGTTTTTAAAACGTTCCACCAACAACATATGAATAACATTTCTATGTATAGACGTTAAACGTTAAAAAACATTCTGCTAACATTACTGTACAGATGTGTTTGGACTGTGACAGAACCTTTAGAGAATGTTATCAAACGTTTTGAGAAAGTTCTCTGTGGAAACAAAGCTTTCTGCTTTTGAGCAGACAGAGTTATTTGACTAACTTCATGCTAATTAAAGCAGAAGCGGCGAGTTTAGCTGTGTTTTGAAAATGCAGCCAGAGTGACTCAGTGTATAATGAGGGAAAACTGGCAGAAGATTTCAGCTCCAGCTATTGTTTCCTCACTTCAGCTCAGACACACTGAGTCACCGCTGGAGTTGTGTCCTGTGTTTCTCTCACACACATGGTTTGATCTTTCCTGCTTTCAAACGTCGTTTGACCCTTGCAGTGGATTTGGTGATAATTCATCAGGACGTCAGGCGACTCTTGGGGTAAAACACAAGCTACAGTTTAGTTTGTGATTTATAAGGTTTGAGATTTATCATCTCAAGCACAACAACTTCATAAACTCACAGAACATGACCGCAGAATCAGAGAGTGAGATGTTTACTCAGATGTTCTTCAGGTCTTCAGCATTAGAATAGAAGCATATATATAAATTAAAAGCCATTACAAACTAACTTTAAGAAATGTGAGAACTGAATGTGAAGCAGTTGTTGCCTAAGCAGCAGGGATGTTTCTACGGTGTTGCTTCCTAAATCAATCATCATCTTCAAGATTCACAGAATTACACTGACTGTAATGCCATGAAAGAACCATTTTGCTGTATGGTTCTATAACATCCAGAGAACCTTTCTGTTTCAGGTTTCTGTTTCAGGACTTTTAAAAAGTTAAGAAAAAAATAGTTCTTTAATAAACTTTTGAGGAACCACAAATGGTTCTTTTATGGTATTACTGTAAGGAACCTTATATAAACCTTATATAAACTGGTTCCACACTCTTCATTCTGAAAGCAGAACGGTTTTGGCCGTCTGCTGGCATTATAAACATCTCAGCCATTAGCTTCTTTTAGGTGACATCATGGGAGCGAATGATCACTCGAGCTGACAGGAAGACGAATGAACGATCATAAAATGTTCTGCATTCTAAAAATAACCACTGGAGGCAGACAGGTGGAGTTTTAGAGCGGCAGCATCAGTTCAGCTGAGTGTATGAAAGACCTTTGTGTGAAAGACCTGCAGTTAAAATTATTGATGCCCTCATGAAAGCTTTTCACACATTCTAAAGGTGGATAAAATAAATTCTGTTCTGTAAAACACAAAATGAAGAAATGATTTCTCTAATCCCAGTTTAACAAACAGAGATAATAATTAAATATAATTAAACAACCTGACATCACAAACTCTCTAATTCTCTCCAGTCTGGGTGATGCACGCCACCTCTGGCCAATGAAATCATTGCATCTGCAGGAGGGAACGCTAAAGCTCCGCCCACTGTATTCCTCAGCCCCCGCCCCCCCTCTCAGAAACCCAAACAGGCGGTCTGTGTGGTTTTGACAGGAACACAAGAGCAATTACATGTAAAACAGTTAGCAGGAGAAAACTGGGGATCAGATCACGTTCTAGCAGAGAGGGGCGTGATAGACTGTCAGATGGAGTTTTATCAAGTATTAGTAATAATTACGATTGTTTAAAGTAATTTAACATAAGCATGAACCCAACAAACCCTCAGTGCAACACGTGACTGTGGACGTTTAATAAAAAAAACATCTGATGCCTCTGTGTGAATGCTAGCAACTAACACAGCCGACAATTATAGGTTGTAAGAATGTTTCCATGTTTTCATTAAATAAAAAACATAAATGTCATTTAGAAACTTTTTTGAAATGCATAACATTAGATTAATGTTACTGCAAGAATATTTCTCAGAACTTTCAGAGAACATTAGCCATTATTCTGAGAACGTTTCCTGATAGCTGAGTAAATCTCACTTAATTCATTTCTTTATTTGTTGTTTTCTCACAGCTATTTCAAACAGTGCCAATAACATCCAAAAGTCAGCCAGTCGTCTTTGAAGCTGACAAACTATCGCGTGTGTTTGTATATTCTCAGCTCAGAAACAGCTGTTTCTTTTCTCACAAGTTCAAAAGGGATTTTTAAGAAATGGCTGTAATAACTCTTTGTGTTTGGCACGCCACTGCTCCGACCGCTGAGCTCATGTGTGTATTTCTGCCACACAACACCAAATCATGCGTGTTCTTCACAAGCTGCAGAAACTCTCTCGCGTCTCAGGTGAATCAGTGAGTGTGTACACACACACACACACACACACACACACACACACACACAGCACCCAAAAACTGCATCTGTAGGAAACCCACCAACAAGATCATTAATTAAAACAATTCATCAAAACCTGTGTAGGTTTTAGCCACAGAGAAGCACTAATATAATAATGAAGTAATTGTGGGTGTTCAGTTTTGGCTAAAAACAGGCTTTTCCTTCTGAAAACCAAATCAACATTTAATTTACAAAATAATTTATCAAGCTTGAAGCAAAACTGACATCTGTGTGATTTCTGAGGTCTCAGTTTTCACCAGATGGTCAGTGGAGAACACAAGACTAACATGATCAGGGCAGGTTTATAGACGCAATAACCTCTTCACATTTGAGGGGGGGGGCGTGACATGACAAATTTTACGATCGCAACTGTGGCAGGTCGTGGTTTATTGGGAACACGTTTGGACAAGAAAATTGGCAGTAAATTTGCATGCTGTCATCCTCTGAGCTTTTCAGTTTTGCACTATATGACATCAGCTACTTTCCTCACGCTGCACATTTGTGCGTGGAAATCAATCATTTGTGTTGACGTTTGGTCAGACGGTCATTGTTCTGGTCATGTTGAGGAAAGTGACCTTACAAATCTGATCTTGCTAGATGGCCGTGAGGCTAAATCATTTAATAAAAGGCCGGCTGCGCTCGGTCAGCGGAGGACATGATACAGCCGTCGCTCTGTGGTTGAGACGATCTCAACTGACCACACCAACTGCATGATGGTTTGCCTCTCCCTGCGTGTGTGTGTGAGAGAGCTCGATTCCTCCCCACAACATCCTTGGCTTCATTTCTCCCACAGTTTAGATCACGACACTGAAGACACACCAGTCACCTTTAAGTAACAGCAGAAATATGTGAGTGCACTCATGCTGTACACACTGGTAAGTTGACCACAGCCACAGGGAAAACCCAAACATCGTCACTGAAATAAAGTTTGTAAAATGTTCATTCTGGGTGTTTTCCTGGAAGATAAAGTACTAATCTGGTAAAAAGACTGAACAACCTAAGGCTGGTTTTACCAGACGGTAAGTGATTTCATCTTTAGCTTGTGGTTCAGCTACCATGTTCCAAAACACATTAACCAGTTAAACTGAAACGTAAGCAGGATATTTGTAACTTTAACACAAAGTTGCACCTGGTGCACCCAGACATTCAGCTTAGACATTAACCTGTATGCGGTTAACTAGTCAATTTACCTGTATGCGGTTAACTAGTTCCCACAGTTTAAAACGCTCACAAAGGAAATACATCTCCATTACTGAACATTTAAGAAAGAAAAACAAGCTCAGATTTTGTTCATGTTTGACGGTGTCACTAGTGAACTTGAAGGGTCTGTCTTACAACCTCAATGAACGCGTCTCAACTGTTTTATTAGGTTTACAACCTCCTCAGTGCCTCTCCAGACAGCAGCTGCAGAGTAACAGCATCAGCTGAGTGTTTGGAAGCAGGACGCGGAGTTTCCCACTGACCACAAACTTCCTCTATCTGAGAAAGAGCCGCCGGTGGTGACCGGACAGCCGTGAGCTCAGCGCTGCACACTGATGCTGGTTAGGAATGATCAGCATTTTAAATCTGACTATATATATATATATAATGTGTGTATATATATATGTAAATGTACTGTATATGCATATATATATGTGTAAAGATTATGTATACAAAGAAATGTATACAAAACTTTTTCTTTGTATACATTATATGTATATACACAAACAATTATTTATATGTATATGTATATAATTGTATACAAAACTTTCCTGCAGACGTTTTGCACACACAACACATGCAGACAGATTTTTTTCATACACTGACACTCTAACATTGGCAGCTGTGTTAAATATTAGCAGAAGAAAACGTCCGTGTTTTGAGTGTTACACACAGTTTGGCATTTGTGAAGCGCAGCGCACGGACACACACACAACACTCTACACACTGATATAAGCGCTCCACAGATGTGTATACGACAATATGTATGTCATCTTATATACAGACAGACAGTACAGCATGTGTTGAGGCCTAAAGAACAAACTGTTTACAGGATGCAAGTGTTGTAAGTTAAGATTACAGTAGAAGAGAAAAAAACAGTGCAGACTTGCTGCTTATAAACTGTGTGCGCCGGAAATTTCCTCGGAAATTTTCCGAACTATTTCTATGGAGTTGTAATCTGTGCCTCTAAAACTGAAGATTGTTCATTGTGAGTCTGTGTTGGTTGTCACTGTTCTGCACTAAAACACTACAAACATATACAAACAGTGTGACTAAGATTACAATAAGCACTTACTGCTAACATAACAGAGCTCTGCACTCATGCTTTGGCCATTGTAGGTGTTTCCTGTAACACTTATTTTCAAGTGTTTCATTTAAACATGCAGAGCAAATTCTGATCTCAGATCTGAGAACCGCAAGGAGATTTTGGTGATAGTCACGACGCGTCTGGGGAACTAACAATACATGTTTCATCTTAGTTTGTGTCAGAAAGACTTGTCATCTACAATACAGTTTAATGCAAAATATGTGTGTAAAATATTTACTGAAGCACAATGTAAAACAAAAATCATTTTTAATGATGGAGAGTGTGGAGAACGTGTTAATCCTTACTAACATTTTCAGGTTTACACTCTTAACACCCTGCTACAGATTTTAGGACCAAACGGGGACGTAGCATGTCAAGATCACAGTTTAGTGTATACAGCACAGATTACCACAAACAAACATGACTCAAACGATGCCGTCTGTGAAGCATTTAACGTGATTAAACGAAGATATAAATCATTTCTCAGCTATTTTGTGGAGACGATCTTTAGCATACGTCTCACAACAGGATCTGAGTTACAAAATCCTTTAACTGCCCTTGAAACTGTCCGTCTTCATCCCCGGTGAAAATGGACTCTGGGAAAATCTGGAGTTGCTGCACAATGGAATAAAGTTCAGCCAAAAGCCCTGCACTGTTACCCCACCATTCTTACCCCACCACTGTTAAACTGCTTTCCTGGTGATGAAATTAAAACCCTGATGCTCTCCACCCTTTCACGCCCGTCAGAGTCCAAACCACGCCTCCACCCTCTCTCAGCCGTTTCTGTAGGTGGGCTCAGGGTTGAGGAAAGGGTTAACACTGAGAATTACAACAAACTCCATGACCTCAGAACTCTCTCTCTCCTGCATGCATTCAGGTACTTCATCATCTCTGGATAAACAGGCGATTCTCACCCGGGACTGTGAGCGCAGGACCCCCCCGCTCTACACTCTTTATACAGCCAAACTAAAGAAAACATTTAGTATTTATTTTTCCTCCAAGGAAATCATTCTCCTCAACCCCACGAGCGCAGCAGTGATTAGGAAATACATTTATGTAGGTAGATATCAAATATTAATGAATTTCACAGAAACTCTAACCAGAGAGGAAGTTGTTTTTGTTGGTTGGTAACCAGCGCAGATGATGAAACACAACTACTGTATCTCTAGTTTAAAGCCTTTAAACTAACAGCTCATAAAGTAAAGAGATAAAGTTTGGAGGAAAATAATTAAATTAAAGTTATTAAAGTAATTAAAGTTACATTTTATGACAGTAAATGTTTTTACACCAGGTAAAAGACCATCCGTACAGTAACATGCAGCTGATGGTATGAAAACAACATCCTGACTTCATGCTAGTTTAACGGCAGGTTTAAGCACTCGTGACAGCGGTTTATATTGAGCCTTTGTAACATACATGTCCGCTCTGTTAAACACAAACCAGGAGCTCAGTGACATCAGATGCTTTTTCTGAAATCAGACTTTTCTTCTTTTGTTTGGTACAGAGATCTATTCTCCAGATGTCTAAACTATTCTGGATCTGGCAAACGACTCAACAGCTCCACTTACAATTAATATGATGAGATCTGGCTGAAATATGAATAATGACCATAAGAGGATGAAAACCTATCTCTGACAACAGCTAGCATGTAACATCAGACTACCAGTGGCTCTCTTACAGTGGTAAAATCACACAGACTCCAGTGGTTTATGTTTTTATAAAGACTCACACTGACTGCAGCATTGAGCTCTAACTCTATCACACCTGCCTGATGTTTGTGTCAGTGAGGAAGATCCTGATTACCTGCAGGTGTCAATCATTAGAGATGAAGCTCAGCTCTGTAGATCTCACTGGACATCATTAAGATCAAATACAACGTTCAATATACATTTATAATATTTGCAGTAAATGTTTCAGCTAACGCTGCAGGTCGCTGGGTAGCCTGTTTCTGTTCTGAGCAGTTTGCTAACTGCAAGCTTTCTGCACGACACAGAAAGAGTTAAAGACAGACTCTGCTTTCATTTGCAGCTGAAGCTGCTTTTGATTAAACGGAGTGAGTCTCTCATTTATCATGAGTGTGACACCAGCATGAGTCTGACAGCATAAGTCTGACAGCATGAGTCTGACTGCAAGCACAGAGCGTGCGAGCGTCGCAAACACTCGTGGAAAGTGACACAGACTTTTAAGTTAGTTTTTATTTGGTTAGAAATAATTCACCAAAAAATAAGAATTTATGCATCATTTACTCACCCTTATGTAATATCAAAGCTGTATGACTTATTTCTTCTGAGAAACACAAAAGATATTTTAAAGTATGTTGGTACCCAAACATCAGCGAACAATTAATTTACTTTTTGGTTAAACTACCCCTTTAATTATCAGGTTTTTGGTGCATCTGTGCAGCTTCACAATATGAGAGTTTGGCCTGAAGGGAAATAAATACAGCTTGTCCCTCGCTTGACCTTTGCCAATGGGCAGCGTTGAGTTTCCATAAAAAATGAGGCAACCAGGAGGTGTGCTGACATCACACCAAACAGGAAGTTTAAGGGAAATCTTTGGGAAAACAATGGTGAGATCATGTAAGATTTCCAGCATTGTGTGAGGGCACTGCCAGCGGGAAGTTAAAGACTTTTGTACTTCCTTTATTTACTGTTGCAGTTCACACAGGGCGTTTCTGCTGCAACAGAAACAATCTCTCATTAGCATGGAAAACTTTTGCTCTGGGGTAAAGTTTTGCTCTGGGGTAAAGTTCAGAGGTGGCACGCCATAAATTAAGCTTTTGAACATACAGCCTTTGGGTAACTATCCCGCTGAACTATCTACCTGTCATTCTCAGGATAAAATAATCAGTGTTGGCTTTACTAAAAGTGAAGCTTAAAGATCAGACCTAAAGTGCTTCCAAAAATTACAACTCCCCCCAAAATTACTCCAACACAATAAAAAGATAAAAACTGAGGTTAGGTAGAAAACGTATGCAGATGTTTTACAATTACAGTGAGTGTTATAACAGTGAGCTACTGACCCCAGACATGACAAACATACGACTTAATTTTCATTTCTGGGTGAACCCTCAAATTATGTCACCTTTACATTTTACAAAATATATGATTGCACGTGCTTCACAAAAGCTGCTTCAGATGCATAGACTGAGGTCCTGGAGATATCTTCAGCTCCATCACACCTGCCTGGAAGCTTCTACTGATCCTTCATTATCTGGATCAGGTGTGTTCAATTAAGGTTAAAGCTCAACTCTGCAGGACACTGAATTTGACGTCTCTGCCATAGAAGAACCATTTTTGGCAGATGGTTAGAAATGGCTCTTTTAAAACTGAGAGGTTCTTTGTGGAACCAAAAATGGTTCTTCTATGGCACTGCTGAGAAGAACCGTTACTCCCTTTGGCACTAAAGCATGGCCTAGTTCTGCAAATACAAAGTGAGAGTTCTTTACTGGCTGATGTTTAAAACATTTAATTTTCCATCAAGTTTCTGGAATGGCAGATGAACATGCGCTCAACAAACCGTCTTTGATAAATCTGCCTCATGGGAGAATTTTCACAAACGCAGCTAATGTTGTCTTGCATGAGACAGTGACAGAAATATCACACTGTACCCACAATGACTTCACATTTAGCAAGCATTTGTGATGAATGGAATCACATGAGCTCAATTCTGGGTCATGTGAAAGCGTCAAGAGCGATTCTTTCCAGATAAACAGGAAGTTCTGTGCAATATATCACAACAAAACACCAGATGTGCCTTAATTGACTTCAATGTCATTATCAGAGACTGTTACAGAAGTCTGATTTATCTCTGACGTCTTCAGGTTTTTGTTGAAGGACACACAGGGTTAACGTGAGAGGATCTGCTGAGCCGAGCATCTTTCCCAGCTGAGGTGTGGTCCTCCACTCAATCTGGAGGTCATGTCTTACATTTCAGCATCTATTGTTCTCACAATCCTGACAGCTTTTCCTCTCTCATTTCCATCTACACGCATCACTTCCTGCACCGCCGACTTCATCTGTGAGTTACTGCTGCTCAGGTCACAGATCTTCTCTTATAGTGACAGATCTCCAGTGTTTTACAACTGCAGCATTAAACAGCTCAGAAAATCTGTCATTTACCTCAGTGACCTCAACTTATTCAAATCCCATTGAGTTGTGGGGCTTCCCAGCTTACAATATTAGGTTGTAAGAATGTTCCTGTAATGTTTCCAGATGTAATTTTTTTGCATTAAAATAACAGCATGGTTATACTAATGATAGTCAAACATGTTTTAATCCGTAATGTTGGTAAAATGTTCCACTAATGACTGTTGTTTTTTATATAAGTTATATATAATTAAAAGTTTCCAACTAACATTATTGCAACATTTTTAATAACTTCTAGAGAACTTTCAAAAAACATTAGCCAATGTTCTTAAAACATTCCCTGTTAGCTGCATTCAGAAGAATAAGAAAGTTCCCTCTTTGTCTTCCACTGGAAAGTAACTGCATACAGGTTTGGATTGACATTGGACTCAATACTGACACAATGTTGGATGAACTTCTGTGTTAAGAGGCATCAGACACAGAGAGAGTCTTAAATAACTGAAAACAATCACTGTATCTGAAGGTGAAACATTTACTCACCCACCTTCATCATACCATGTTTGACAGTCGGGTTCCGGACACACTAATCACAGTTTTACACTAGATAGTTAAAGCTACAGGGTTTGGAAATACACTCAGGAACAGGTTAAACTACGGTCACATTTTTCCAGCTCTCTTAAACCTTGAAAATTGCGTTCTGAGAAACTCTTGAGATGGATAGTGAGGGAAATCTCAGTGAAAACATTTCTTGTGCTCAGTGACATTTACTGTAACGCTAAACACCACAGAGCGAGTGAGAGGTGATTCTGTTGTTGATCTGTGGTGAAACTGTGAAGAAAGTCCCACTGCTGCAGCTGAGGAAATTCCCTGTTATTAACCAAAGGTCTCGCATGAAGTTTGCATCATCTCAGCTCACAATCTTCCACTCAGTAACAACAACATAAAAATGATTTTGAATGTTCTTGGAACAATCAAAACATCAAGATTTTAGACACTTGGTTAAAAGGTTATTTAAACATTTTTCTGTAATATTTTTTCAAATTTCAATAACACCTTATGAATATTGTTACAGATATATGATCTGTAACATCACTGCAAGAAGGTTTTTGATCATTTGGAACTGTTAGCCAATGTTGTGAAAATGTTCCCTGTTGGCTGTGTTTATGTGTTGAGTGTTTCGTGTCTGTTAAACGCTGCAGGAGTTGAGAGGGTTTTTGTAATGGAGGAAGCAGGACGGGCCGTGTTGAGAGATTCACAGCTTCTCAATTAACACGCCGGGCACACATCACGAGAGTTCGGCTGCTTCACTGAACACCTGTAAATACTGTTTGATCAGAGGTTGGGGTGTAAAGATTTCCTGTCCTGCACAGGAATCACAGAATAACATGCCAGAACAAACAGATGATCGTAAACGTGTCATCTTTACAGTCCTTTTACTTTCATTATTTCCGACAAATCTGCTTACACCACTATTAAAACAGAGTTCTTTTGACAGACGGGTGCCGCCTGTTATCAAAAGGAACTGATGTGTTTAGCTGTAAGATAACTGAACTGAAGGAACAATATCAAATAGCAACTTTAAAGGAAACAATTAGACATTTCATGCTGCGATTTCTCAAAATGCTGAAGGTCAAACAAAAATAGAGTGAACTGTACATAAAACATAGGCTGTCATAAAGGCAGACATTACTGTATAACATTACTGTATAACAGACGTGACTGTATTTACAGTTTAAGATTACCGTATAACAGACGTGACTGCATATACAGTATATAGTTCCCTATGCAAAGATCACATTTTTCTGAAGAATTGTTCTGTTATATTTGCATCTGGCTCTTTGGCAGCTATGACTCTACTGCTTTCATCATCGCTGGCAGTGACTGGAAACCTCTGCCTCAGAAATATGTGTGGACTTGTTTCAGTGCCGCATATTTGAGGTCGTAATGAGGGGTGTGACTTCATTTGCTCTCGCCCTGTGACATCATTGTTGGGCGAAGATTCGTCATCCCAGTGGACATAAGAAAACGTGATACATTTCTGGAGGCACTGATGCATTTATAATTTAATAAAAACATTTCTGGCTGGCATCTCAGCTAACAGGGAACGTTCTCAAAACGTCAATAGAACTTTTTATCATTTCAAAAACGTTACTCTTGTGTTGCTACTCTTGTGTTGTCTTGATGTAACAGATTACAAATAAACTTTTAATAATATATTTTCAGAACCAACAATAATGTTAAAGCAACACCTAAAACTCTGGACAGGACTATGATATGATATTTTTTGCTAAATGAAACAGGATTTATTTGGGATGTGTAATCATATTTCCTTAATTTCATTTAACCATTATAAATAAACAAATTTGTGTTTAATTTCATGTCCTCGATGATTCGCAGGTTGAGCTGAAACATCACGATTACATGCAGCAGACGAAACCATCAGACGCAGATGAAATAAAACAACAAAAGCACAAAACAACAGTAACGGTTGTGCATGATGGGCACAGCTCTGCCCACAGGAATCATCTTCACTCGCTCTTGAAGAATATAAACCATATGCCCAGTTTTGGTTTCCATTACTCAGCGCATTACAGAAGAGCCTGGAGACCAGGGGGTCTCTGAACCGGCCCACCAGTATCTGTCTGTCTGTCTGTCTGTAATCGTGCACATCTGTAATCTTTTACACAAAGCAACTGATGCAGTGACGTCAAATGTAATCATGTACATACAGTCCAAAATATCTGTACAGAATCCAGTTACAATCCGGCTGTTGGGCTTTAGAGGGAAATTTACTTCTGACATGTTAAACGGGTTAAAGATGTGTTGCTCTGGAAACAATGACAGACGTCAGAGTTTGAATGAGGTTATGTTGATTTTCATACTTGGTAATACTTCAAACTTGAAGGAGCGACCAAAGACAAACTCAGAGTCCAAATGTGTCCTGCAACCATCTAGCAACACCCTAGCAACCATCTAGCAACACCCTAGCAACCACTGATAGCAACTTAACACAAGGGCAGCATCTTTTGCAAAGGCAAGCACCTCTGACATTATCTCCACAAATGCACAACCCGAATTGTTTGTTATCACTGTTTGTTTACCAGTTTATTTCCTTTTACATAGTTCAAGGCAACATAATCTTTTAGTGGGACAAAGACTTTTATCTGCTGTCCTTCTCAAACAATGAACAACATTAATATATCAACACTGTACAACTATAGAAAGACAAACAGCTGAATGCTGCAGCAGATACATCATAGACTTACATATAAGAGTTAATAATAATATCACATGGGACTGAAGAGGTTATTTATCCACTAAACAACAGCCCTGAAAACCCAAACCCCACAAAAACACTTGAGAAAACGCCATGACATGTTTTCCACCTGCAACACCATCAATTTAAGAAATACAACCATCTAGTTACTTTTGTGACTTTGCCAAAATGTGTTTAGACGGATTTCTTACCGCATTCACACGATGAAACCTTCAACACGCAGGATTATAAACGTGTTCAATGACACACAGTGGCCTGAAAATACTAATAAAGCAGCTGGGGGTTTATCCGACACATTTCAGCGTTTTACAGAGATATAAATGTTAAGAAAATCACTGCTGTCACCTAGCGGTTATTCAAGTGACAGGGCGGCGGTTTTTCGACACTTTACGACGTGCGCTTCGCTTTCCGGCAGGTGGAAGCATGGCGGCGGCGGCGGCATCAGGCAACAGCGATGCGGGTTTGCGTGAAAGCGATCAAAATCCTGGAGGTCCATCAACCTCGAGGGAAGGTTCGGCTCCCCATCACAGCACAGATGCGAAACCCGTGTGTCTCATAGTCCTCGGGATGGCAGGCTCGGGAAAAACCACGTTTGTGCAGGTGACCGAATAACTCACCGAACACATTCAGTTACATCGTCCTCACCTTTATTGTTGTGTTATTATCGCGTCAGGAGTCTCAACATGAGATATATAAGGAGATATACAGTTGTATGATGTCTTATGTTGTTTGCATATGCAGTAATAAGAGATCATAAGGGTGTTTGAAATGCTCCTACAGTGATGGTCAGGTTGTGTTTATGGACTGATGTTATGTATGTATGTATGTTTTCCAGAGGATGACGGGATATCTGCACACCCAGAAATCTCCTCCATACGTCATTAATCTAGACCCAGCGGTTCACGAAGTTCCTTTCCCAGCAAACATTGGTAACTTTCTCCATTAACTGGTGCTGGATGCTGGTGCTGATGCTGATGCTGATGCTTTATCTGAGTGCGATGACGTCTGATTTCATGTCTTACAGATATCAGAGACACGGTGAATTACAAGGAAGTTATGAAGCAGTATCCTAATGTTTTGATGCTGTTTGCAGAGGTATAATGTAATGTGACTGGATTGTCCTTGACTGTAATACAGATACGGTTTAGGTCCAAACGGAGGAATTGTCACATCTCTGAATCTGTTTGCGACACGGTTTGATCAGGTAGAAATCAGACTGTCTCTCAATGATCCACCAGGTGTCGCTGTTTGAAGCTTCATGTTTATTCTGTCTCGTTTCTGTCTCTGTAGGTCATGAAGTTTATTGAGAAAAAGCAAAGCAGCCATCAGTAAGTTGTGCTGTGTGTTGTGTGTGGGATACATGCGTCAGGATGTACGTACATCACTGTGTGTTTGCAGGTATGTTCTGATTGATACGCCTGGACAGATCGAAGTGTTCACATGGTCTGCGTCTGGGACCATCATAACCGAAGCTCTGGTGTGTTATTGCTTATAACATTAATCACTGATTGTGATTATTTACAGTGCACATGAGAAAATTATGATCTTTGTGTTTCTGGTGACATATTGTACTAAAGCAGCTGCATGAATTCAGACAGATATACAACTGTTATATAGCATCATGCTGTATATATGCTGTATGATGTTATATAGCATCATGATCCCAGTATTACAGCATGATGCTATAGGAGTATATAAGAGCATTATAAGTATATAAGAGTATATAAATATATGGAGTATATAAGATTTATTTTTCAGGCGTCATCGTTTCCCTGTGTGGTGATTTATGTAATGGACACATCTCGAAGTGTGAATCCTGTGACCTTCATGTCAAACATGCTGTACGCCTGCAGGTTAGTGTGTTTGGAAATATTAGCACAATCATTCAACTATAGAGATAATGCAGAACATTAACAGGATGTGATGTCATGAGTTCAGTAGCTCTTACTTAACTGCATTATGTTTCTCCAGCATTCTCTACAAGACCAAGTTGCCTTTCATAGTGGTCATGAATAAGGTAAAAGCAGATTTGCTCTGCTTGCACATTTACATAGTGATGTCATCATGTCGTTGTGATGTCATCATCTCATTGTCTTCTTCAGACTGACATCATTGATCACAGTTTCGCAGTGGAGTGGATGCAGGACTTTGAGACGTTCCAGGATGCTTTGAACCAGGAGACGTCTTACGTCAGTAACCTCACGCGCTCCATGAGTCTCGTGCTGGACGAGTTCTACACCAACCTGAGGGTGAGTCCAAAACGGTTCTGTGTGTGTAGAGTAAGAATCAGAGGTGTAGGTGTCTCAGGCTGGGGTTAAAGGTTTGTTCAGGTGTGTGATACAGGTGTTGTTCTGCAGGTTGTTGGCGTGTCGGCAGTCACAGGTTCTGGACTGGATGAACTGTTTGAGAAAGTAGCAGACGCTGCTAAAGAATATGAAACGTATGTCACCAGGGAATTTAAACTTTGCTAGGAGGTTAACAAACTTAAAAAAAAGTTTTTAAAGTACACGAATGTCTGCAGATATTAACTGTGTTTAACTGTGTTGCAGCGAGTACCGGCCAGAATATGAGCGTCTCCACAGAGAGCTGGTGAGTAATCTGGTGTGGGCCGACGTATCAGAACTCTAGTCATCCGTCAACTAGTCCTGCCATACAGAAACCCATTCATCTCTAATTCAGCTACTTCTCTTTTGTTTAACTTGTCTTATGAAGGCAGTTGTTCATCTTTTGTTGATTCTCTGAGAGGGGATTGAATTTGACGGTTATTAATATTTTCATCTCAGGCTGAAGCTCAGAGCCAAAAACAACAGGAGCAGTTGGAACGCCTTCGGAAAGACATGGGAGTCGTTCCCATGGAAACCGCAGCTCAAAACGGTACATTCATTGAGAACAGTCACGTCTCTCTTCATTCAGAAAGATTCCTGAAACTCATTAAGTAACTTTGAACTTTCAGCTAGTAACTTTTCATGTGGTTTGATCTTTAGATGAGTTCTGTATGCAAAAATGTCATTTCAAACCCATTTGACTCTTTTGCTCCTGTGAAATGCAGAAGATGATATTTTGAGAAATAGTGGTTTTGAACTGTCCCTTCAACTTGCAAAGATAACTGTGTCGAGTATAAGAGAGTGGTGTATGGTGTACCACTGATCTGTGTGTGATGCATTAGAAGTGCCAGATCTGGGAGGACCCAGTGACCTCATCTTCACCCGTGGCAACCCAGATGAAGCAGAGGAGGAGCCTGACAGCGACACTGATGACATAGATCACACAGGTGAGCCACAATCACCATCACACCTGCAGCTCCCAGTATTACAGCATGATGCTGGCAACCACAAGCTCCCAGGAAATAAACTGATAACATGTAAACCATGAATGCATTGTATGTTGTTTTAAGAATAATGCATCTTGGCAAGTTTTGCACAGGCAAACAACATTAGAAGTTTTCGTTGCTGTGCCCAGAGTGTTACTGTTTTGCAGGCATCCAGCAGGTACTATGTTGTCGGTTTTAATAAACCTTTTTCCTAATTTTTCCTAAAGTCACAGAGGAAAGTAAAGAGGCTACTGCGTTTGGAAACTTCCTGAAGGAAAGGAAGGTAATTGTTCAGGAACGCAACAGGAAGTCAATGTGACGTCAGGAAGCGCTCGTCGTATCTGAGACCTCCCATCACGTTTAAGCTGACCTCTGAACGCTGACCTTCACTACAGTTGTGGTTGTATTATAACTTGTAGTTGCCTGCATGTCTTGATCTGACATTATTCATGTACTGAGATTTCTGTAGGAATCCATGGAAAGTTATTTAGCACAGATCAGATCTCAGGTCAGGAACCGTGTTAGTTTAAATTCCAACATCGGCATCATTTAGAGGTCACTGAGATTTTGAACACACCTCTGCTTGTGTGTTAACCTTTTAGTTTTTGTTGCTCAAATGCATAATGTATTTATCTAAATTCTACAAAACGATGTATTATTTCATAAAAAACATAAACCAAAACTTATGCAGTTTCCTGGAAAATGTTCTATACCTGTTTAGAGTGTAGAATATCATGTAAAGTTTCTATCATGGGAAATAAAATATTTTTATATATATTCAAGATCTACTTTGTTGGAGTTGTTTTTCGTGTGTGTGTGTGTGTGTGTGTGTGTGTGTGTGTGTGTGTGTGTGTGTGTGTGTGTGT
>JBAJNP010001776.1:0-25558 GCA_036877545.1 Yasuhikotakia modesta | reverse complement strand
TGTGTGTGTGTGTGTGTGTGTGTGTGTGTGTGTGTGTGTGTGTGTGTGTGTGTGTGTGTGTGTGTGTGTGTGTGTGTGTGTGTGTGTGTGTGTGTGTGTAGGCAGGCACGAGTGGTATTGCAGCCGTATGGCTGAGGCATTCAGTGGGTGTAAGTGTGACTGTAGGAATCAGGTTTACCGCCTTCAGTCGCTCTGTTTCATGAATTAAGATACTTGTGGACCTTCAGATTTTACTTACTGTCTCTGTGAATGTGAATATGAAAGGGAACAAAGAGCTGATTTCCTGAAAAATAACTTTCATCTTCAGTCTTTTGTTTAGAAGAAGGTTGTTGATTTGTTCAGTGTCTGCAAAACTTCTATTCATTCATTCTTAACCTGTTGAACATGGAAGACATTTAAACAAACAACAGTGACTTGCTTTGTATGGACATCAAACCACTGAGACATTCTTCAAAATATCTTTTGTGTTCCACAGTGAAATACACGCTTCAGCTCTTTTTCTGAAAGCAATGCTTGGATTTAAAACAATCAGCACCATTGTTTTGTCTGAGAATACAAACAGCAATCTTTTTATAATCAAAGACAAGCTTATAAAAGCAACTCAGATGTGCTAATTAAACTGAGGCTGTAACCCGTAAGTCACACAGGTTTGGAGTGACATGAGACTGCATTTAAAATGTTAAATGTTTCACTGTCCTCCTTCTGCAAACTAGCGTTAAAGTTTCTCTCAGAGAGATGTTTCTCCACACTTACACACACACACACTTACACACATTCACACTCTTACACACACTCTCACACACTTACACACACTCTCACACACACACACACTTACACACACACACTCACTCACACACACACACTCTCTCACACACATACACACACTCTCTCTGTGTGGGTGACTCATCATTTGATTGGAGCGTGTAGGTCGTGTAAAGAACTCAACAATGGCAGATGCCTTTGGATTTTCACAGAGTGAGTCACTGCGTGGTTAAATTCACCAAGCGCTCTATTTTAGCAGCCTGGTCTGGTGCCGCCACACACACACACACACACACGATGCTCTTTACAGCAGAACAGGATGAGTTGGGCAGGATGTGTCGGAGCACCTGCTGTAATTGCATGTCTGGGAGGAAGAACGTTGCCTGCTGAGATGCAGAAGTCAGTTGTAACCGGTTCTTACTCGCCTGCGCTGAGTTTAATAAAGTTCACAATATTTTTTATATAAGCCAGCACAATATTTGATAAAGGCTGTAGAATAATGAATTATCTGGAAGTATTATCTGTTTGAAGCACAAGGCTATTTAACCAGCAGTGTATCCTCTCATCATGCAATAAACTAGGACAGAATTCTATTTTTTGGGATGTTTGAAATTGCATACTTACATTATATATATATATCTTACTTTAGCAGTTTGGATAATATTTACAGTGAGCAGATTTTTACTTACACATGGATTACCCACAATATTACACATCACACTGCTACTGTATCCCACAATTCTGTGCATTTATTTGCAGTATAACCAAAATACTACCACACTGTTCACTACACTGTTCTTTACAAAATCATACGTGAAACATGTTCATAACAACATTTAACATTTCAAACACTGTTGTGCTGCATTGTTACTGATTTTTAAAAGGTTTATGTCAGAGAGAGTCATCCAGTAAGTATCTGATTTATGTTTGCATGTGACCTCATCTTTTATTCTGATCATTACATTTAATCCACTGTAAGTGACTGAATGTCTAAACATGTTAAAAGCTGAGAGTCGTGATCATGTGACCCATTAGAATGATGTCATCTGCAGGTTTCTCATCTGTGATCTCACTTTATGGAGCGCATTATACCTGCAGGAGGAGCCCAGCTGCCAACTGTAAGAATGTTTTCCTAACGTTCCCATTAAATAACCAAAATGTTAAGTTTAATTCGTTTCTAAAAACATCCAGTTTGTGGTATTAACATCACGGATTGTCACAAGAAGATCATGCAAACCTTTTTGTTTTTTTTTAAATGTTTCACTAACACTTTTTTTTGAAGGATAGCAGGTTAAGTTTCAGATAAAGTTTTGAGTTTAAATTCCAGTCAGATTACAGTGAAACTGACGTCTAATGGACGGTAACAGTTTGTTCAGTTTTAAATGTGCATCAAAACTGCCAAAGAAATGCAGCATTTAGAGCTTTTATTGTTTACTTTAGTTGATGTGCTTTCACATCTTGAGTAGAATAAATAATATATATTTTTGTGTGTATATATATTTATATATGATCTTGTATATACCCTATCTAGCTAGTTCATTATTTATTTACCCCAGCAATAATAACCCAAACACGATAACACACTGTGTTGCTGCCTTATATTGCATATAAATGTAATTATTGAGAAAGATGCTGTATTTATGTTTGTATTGCACCGCATGTTAATAATTCAGTACAGCTCATTGTGTTACACAGGAGGGGCGTGTCTGAATGACATCATCACAATATGTTCAACTATAATCCAACATGTTGTGCACATGAACCAATCCGTCACACAAACATGAAGCAGCTTCTGCTACTGATTCTGTATTAAAGGTCTTCAGGCAGTAAGTTTTGCTTGCAGGATTTGCGATTTAGCGGTTTGCTTATATGGGTAGTAAGTAACAAGCTACCTAGCAACCACCGTGAACACCCTAGCAACAGTATCACCATGTATTAAAAATCACTCCGGTCACCTTAGCAACAGCAAAGCCCTGACAAATATTCTAGCACTTGTATTTTTACTATTGACTGAAAATAATTTGGATGCTTATGTGGACTGAAATCTGTCGTCAGTGCTTGTGTGTATAATTAGTTTTATCATCATCGCTGATGTCTTTCAGGTCAGATGTGGACTGGAAACTGCATCATTCTGACTAGAGAATCCAGAGCGTCGCTCCTGATTGGCTGGAAATGACATCATTGCTCGGTTACTTTCCTTGAAGGCACCTTACACCCTCCCCTCCCTCCTCATCTTCACAGGCTGCGATTTTTACTCTGAGAAGGATTTTTGACACGCTTTCTGCACGTAATTCCCAGAATGCATCTGTTCTTCTCCTTTATGTCTTTGTTATCGGATAGGGGCGCCTCATTTGCTGCATTTCCTGCGCTGTTGCTGTGCTGTTGTGAGGGCCAGCATGCATGTGCACGAACCGACAGCTGGATGACATCATCGGGAGCCTGTGAGTCGAATAGCAGATGAGAGAGGAGACCTGCTGTCTCCCCTCCCCCTGTAGCCCTCGTCCAATGATCATGCAGCACCTCAATCCCACCAGACTCACACCCCCCTCATCCCAGCTGGTACGGGTGGGGATCCTGTCTGTGGCTTTGCACAAAAATCGTTTAAATGCATTAATATGTGTTTCATTGCAGCCCTGATCTCTTCTGCTCGCTTTACTTTAAAATGGAGGCACTACATCATGGTTGGAGATGTATATGGGGCTAATTTCATTTTGTACAGTAGGGTATGACGTCGTGCTCTGAGACGGTTGTTGGGCCACTGGGAAATAATGGAGGAACATTGTGTTCTGTTCCTCCATATTTAACATCCATCGCAGCAGTGGGAGGTTTTCCACCTTTACCTGAGAGATGTTCCCGCCCTGTGCCTTCAGTTTGGCTGCATGTGAACACAATAGGGCTTAAATCTTTTAAAAAACTGCATCTCTCTCTCCACACATTGAATCTGATCATTTTGAGTAAATGTTCAAATGTAGCCAGAAGTCTTTCATTCATGGAGAGATGCAACAGGAACAAATTTCACCCAACTGGTAGCTGAATGAACCTTGTGTTCCACAAACTATCTTTAAATGTGTAAAACTTCAGTAACTGGGTTGGCACAGAACCAGAGCAGCAGATGTACCACTGACAGGCTCAGGCCCCGTCCTGATCCAGACAATCATGTTGGCAAGGTTACCATGTCATAGTCATCAAGAATCAGTCGGTAAGTGAGAAAATGACACATAAATCCCTTCCTCCTCCGTTTTTAGACGTGACATTTAGAACGGCTCCAGCACCAGACTGAACTGGTTTAGCTCACGGTTCTGAACGGAATTAAAGTCATAAATAAACTGAATTAAACCAAAAAAAAACACACGTCTGTGAAGAGAGACTGCAATGCCTGATTCTCTTTATTTGCTCATGTGTGAAAATAACTTAAATTCTGAACTAGCATTATGTACTGTAGCATAATAAATCATCTGTGTGCTATTGTGTGCTCTTTTAAATAGTTTAAATTGTACTATTGTTACACAATATTTTTACTATATAAAAAATGTTACCACTGCATAAAGCTGCAGAATTCATGCCACCCCCGTTTCTGTTTCAAATCTGTGCAATCATTTCTCAACAAAGGGTTAACCACCCCCATCTGCACTGCCAGCCATACCAGCCCATCAGAAGCCTGCATCCCTCTCCACCAATCAGAGCGCTGGAAGGTGATGTCATGCTTTATCTAGCAGAGGTGGTGCTGATGCTGCCAGGTTGAGCATCTAAACAGCAGCAGACAGTCAGACTGAACACAGGGTGAAGAGCATCACAGCAGCCGGTGAGTTTACATTCCCATCACTGCATGACTGATGCTGTTCTGTGTTTTAACTGGACAAAAAAATGATATTTACAGAATACTGAAGTTCCTTTGTTCTGCTCATTAGATGTTATCATTTTCCCTTTTGTAGTGCAATAATCTGTTGAGACATTCTTGAAATTGTTTTGCATTTTAAAACGATGCAGTGATTGCATGAATTAAAACTGCATGGCCAGGATTATAGAATTTGTGTGGTAGTATTTGTGTATACACAGGTTAAATTCTATGCGCTGCATATATAGTTGTCCATTGCAGAATTTTTCAAGTTACGCATGTTAATATCGTATTAGAATCCAGTTATTAATAATTATGGCAAAACTGCACTTGACTTTAATGTTGTTCTGATGTAAAGTTTTGCACGGTGCAACGCAGAGAAGGAGGACAGAGGGGGGGAAAAGTGCTTCGCTAATTCAAAAGGGCAAGAGGAGGGAGAGAGGAGATGTGCATTTAAATGTATGCTCAGACCTGTGCTGCAGTCAAACAGAGAGATTTCATTACATGATGATGGTGTTAAAGGTCACAGCCGCACACAGAGCTAAACTCCTCTGCTTTCAAAACAACAAGCTATTATTGCACTTACAAAACTGTAGGAGAAAAACGTACAGCATGATTCATAAGTAGAGAGAAGTTTGCATGCATCTCTTAAACAAAAAACAATCATACAATCACAAAGTATTTATTATTTCTCGTGCTCATTTAACTTTCTCTGCATGCAATGTTTAAAAAATATTGTGTGACTGTGTTTAAGTTTCCAGTGACGCTTGCAATAGAGAAAATAAATGCCGAAGTTTAATGTACAGAATTTCAGAAGAAAATTTGAACCTATGCCATCGTGTCTCATCTGAGCCCTGATCGTGTTGTAATGTTTTATATAATAATCTCATGCATTGAAAATGTCCCACACTGTGTTAAGGTTTGAGTGTGTAGCAGTCGTGAGTGTGAGAAATGAGGGGGCACTGGTACACAGAGGCGAAGCTAAACACGCAGAAAAAGACACGTAGGCTGAGAGACAACTGAGTCCTGAACTCAGAAGTGTGATTATCTTGTCAGTATTTTAGCGTTGGCTTTTAATGGTGTTGAATGACTGCTGTGTGCTACAGTGTGTTGAGTTTAGGTTTGGTGTGCGCTAGTGGGGTGTAACAATCGCTCTGCACCTGCTAAAGGCAAAATGCTGTGATGGCTGAACTAAGTGAGTTTCTGTGAGAACAAAGACAGGAGTGATCGATTGACTGGCATCTGATTACATCATCTCTCCTGTGTCTTACAGGAGTCTGAAACGCTACAGCCTGTGTGAAGACTAAAGACGTGAAGATGACCCTCGCAGGTGAGTGAGAGCAAACGGTCTGTAGATCTGCTGTTTAATGGTGAACCAGAACTGGAGTCTGAGCAGAAGACGTGACATCAGCAATGCTCAAAATATCTCTCTCTCCTCCTGCAGCGTACAGAGAGAAGATGAAAGACCTCCCCCTAGTGTCTCTCTTCTGCTCCTGCATCCTGCCAGAGCCTCGAGAGAAGCCCACTCAGAAGACACAAGGTACCTAAACGTGGTCTTTGTTTTCAAGCTGCATTCTGTAACTTTTTTACTTAAAAATAAACTAAAACAGTTATTGAGTAAATAACAGACCAAATTCTTTGATTTCAATGTACATAATGAAATATAAAGTTAATGTAAGTTTTTTTAACAGAGATGTTGATTTATGGGTGAAACATTTGTTGGACTTTTCAGATGTTGTGGATCTCAAGCTGGGCATCATTAAAGACATGGAGGTCATTGAGCTGAACAAGCGATCTTCAGGCCAGGCCTTTGAGGTCATCCTCAGACCACCGTCCTTTGATGGACAGAGAGAATTTCACCCAACCTTCCCACCCCGCAGAGATCCATCCCTGGAGGAGATCCAGAAAAAACTGGATGCCGCTGAGGAGAGAAGAAAGGTGAAGAACATTTAAATGCATGTTTTGCTTCATTTTGCATCATCTGCATCTTTCATTTTGAGCTTCACTCAGAAACGTGTCTTAAGTTGCTCTCCTGCCCCATCAGTGTCAAGAAGCAGAACTTCTGAAACATCTGGCTGAGAAGAGAGAACATGAGCGTGAGGTGGCCCAGAAAGCTATAGAAGAACACAACAACTTCATCAAGATGGCCAAAGAGAAGCTGGAGCAGAGGATGGAGATAAACAAGGAGAACCGGGAGGCTCACATCGCCGCCATGCTGGAGCGTCTGCAGGAGAAGGTATAGACATCCTTCATATCCTGCTAACAGTTTTAAAGGTCCAGGGTGTCGGTTCTGTACCAAATTCTTACAACCCAAAGATGTTAGCTGAGTAACTGTCTTTTAAAATTGATACAGAAATGACACAACACACCTTTACAGACCCTATAAAAATGCTCATGTTTTTCTGTTTTAAAACATGAGCTGTTATTTAATACTTTTTCTTCTTTTTGTGTTTTATTTTTCCAGGACAAGCATGCTGAGGAGGTGAGGAAAAACAAAGAGCAGATGGATCTGGACTGGCAGTAGAATGTCAAGATTATTTTATGTCCTGATTTGTAAAGAGACAAACGCATCAGATTAAAGCCTCTTCAGTCTCTAGTTTTGCTCAGAGCGGCTGTTTTTCAGCCTGTATCGTAACACGGCAGCCAAAGCAACAAACATTCTGAATGTTTTGTGTATCATGGATGTAAAATCATGAGCGTCACAATGAAACTGCAAAGTCATTTATGTGCAAGTCGCGCTCTGTCCTTTACAGCGTTTAGTATTGAGTAGTTTTGCATGCACTGATCAGACAGTGTGAGAACGTGAAGAAACTTTATGATGTGGATTTGTGTTCAACAGTAAATTAGATGTTTGTACTGTTGCTTCTGTAGTCAAACGGTGATGTGTACGTAAAGCTTAGTTCTGTATTTATGTGTCACAGTGTTTGTCCCTCTGTCTTTTACATACCAAAATAAAAATGAGTTAAAAATGAGAGCTAAAATTTTACAGATGCTACAGTGTGTTTGTGTGGCAAATTAATGTTTCATGCCTGCATGCATGTGACAAAACAAGGAAAAGCCACTTGGTGTGTGAGCGTGTGGTTTTTTGTCCTGCTCCTAATCACTGTATCTCTGAACTTTATGTTCCAGGTGCCATGAGATCTTCAGAAACACGCTGATCATATGGGATCTTCCACCAAAGGACTGACTATCATGCTGAGCTTATTAGCTTGGAACATAAGAGATTATGGCTCTGAAACCACATTATGATATAATGTCATTGTACGGTACGATGGTCAGTTGTCAGACGAACAGGACCGGCCCTCTAGCAAAGACTGTGAAACTTTCCTACTTTCATTTGATCAAATACAGAGACATGCGTCTTCTGTTTTCAGCTTAAACGCCAACGGTGCCCATCTGAGTGAATGTGAGCGGCGAGAGCTGCGTGTTTGTGATGTTTGCAGGTGATGTTTAGGACAAGTTCATGTGTTTTGCTCATGTGGATGCAGTCGTGTCTTCTGTTTTGTCCCTAAGGGTCTATTTTTGGTAAACTGCTATAGCTTTTGCCACTGTATATATGTTCACTTGCCTCATGATCAGCTGGTGTCTGATTTGGCTATATAAATATATATAAATATATTGCTGTACAGAAATTGTGACATATATTTTAGAGGCAGATGGAATTAAAGGACTGCTGGTATGGTTTTGTCTGTGTGACTTCCTCAGGGTCTAAATCTTAATTGAAAGTAACATATAACCACCAAAACTAGTTTTTCTTTTTAAAAATAATTTAATGTATCAGCCATGGTCATACAACAAGTTTTGATCAATAAATAAATATTACACATAGAATAATTTTACTTTCAATATAATGAATTTTGTCCAAACAATCATTCAGATATGACCGTAAAAATAAATAAATAGCCAAAATATGCAAACACATTAATAATGACATGAATAAATTAAGTCTGGAAATATTAAAATTATTGGTAGAAAAACGATTGTAGCAAAACCGGAGCAGGTCACAAAAGGCAGAAGTTGAAACTCTGCCTCTGAAGAACGTTTAAACATGTTCAACATACGGCTGGACGCAGGTGCAGCCCACAGAGATGGTTTTGTACTCCAGTCTGAAGTTGTAGCTGTGTTTGTGTTCTCCATGGATTCTCCTCAGAACCAGGATTTGAGTGAAAATGGGTTTGGACTGGTAATCTTGAACCTCAACACCATTAATCAAACATCCAGACAACAAACACTGTGCCTCTGCGATGTTGGGGGGGTATAAGGTCCCATCGTGAGTAAACCTGCGAAACACAATCAATTATGGTTCTTTAGACTACAAAACGGTAAGAACATAATCTGTCACTCAGTGGTTCTGTGAGGAACCAAATGTTTCTTCTGTGGTGTCACTGTAAAGAACCTTTTAAGAACCTTTATTTATAAATGCACAGTCTTAATATAAAACTTAAAACAGTAGCTTATCTGAAACTGAGACAATGAGGAATAGACGTGGTCCGATTACATGAAACAATACTCTGTGATGTCACACAGTGATCAAGTCTTTCACACAGTCAGAAAACGACATGAATCTTACGTGTAAGTCCACGGAGAGATGGAGTCGTTGTTAATGGGACGAATCAGGCCGGACGAAGGCTTGAACTCTGGATCCAACACCAGCCGATATGATGCTGGATCTGGTGTTTCTGAGGACTTCTGGTTGTTTTTCTCCTTCTTTGCGACGAGCTTTGATGGTACCGCCTCAGCCCCAAATGATATTAAAATCAGCCCCATCACATAAGCTGCCTGGAAAACACAGACCCACATTTAGCCAGAAATGTACAGTCTTATGTATCTCTATATGTTATGTAACATATCATCTGTAATTAGTTTTCAGAAATACTCACCACGAGGAACTGAATGCTGAGTGCTGAAGTCATGACTGTGTCCTGTGTCCTCTTAAGACTCTAATAAAATATGTTGGTCTGAAGTGACTGATGTATTGGATGGGGACAAGTGCTGTTTATATATGTGTGCAGTCGCTGTAGTGTGAGAGCATTTCCTGTGGTGAATCTCTTTGATGGCAAACTTTGTGCAGTATCATCTCATTGTGTCAGCAATAATCAGTTTGTGTGTCACTGCATCAACTCACACATCACAGAATCTGACTAACATCATATCAGTGGATACTAACAGATTTATTGACTTTAAAAGAGACAATGTGATTAAAAAATATATCTATTGTGATCGATATTTTGACCAAAATATATTAATATAAAATATAGAATAATAATAATATATTAATGAAAATATATAAGTGTATTTATATTTAGTATTTGTATTTATGTATTTTATATATATTTATATTACTCATTGTCTTCAGTTAATGTTTGTGACCTGATTTGACACAGTAGCAGAAACTCCTGTCAGACACTGAGGCTTCCGCTCCGGGTCTTCAGCTGCATACAGACGCATCATTTCCCACCTTGGCAGGTTTAATGCGTCAAGTGCGGTGAATCCGGTACCCTGACGATGTCCCATTATGACATTAAGGATTCTGGGGGGAAAGACAGGACCGCCTCTTCATGTGACTCAGACACAAGGGGCAAAAATACATGAAAAGTATTTCCCCAAACATGACATCAGCATTTGATTGTGTCAGACTGAATGACGTTTTCCTGCCTGGAGCAAAACGGTGATATTTAACATCTATCAAAACTGTTTATAATCTATACAGTGAGACTATAAGGAGACAGCCGTGTCACAATTCATTTTACATAGAGACAACAGCTTATGTTGAAACAGATAAACTATATTTTTATGTCTTTGTATACGTTCTTTGTATATCTTCTAAGGCCACAAAATCAAAAGATTATTCGTGCACCGTTTGTAAATGTGACACATAAGAATGACCTAAATTTGGGCCTTTGAAAGGGTTCAGGAATCTACAGCTGTCACTGTCGTTCTCACGAAATGGATTTCAGTCGACATCCAGCGACAGGAAGAGGGGCGACGTGACCCACATTTAACCACAAACCTGGAGAATCTTTGAAAGAGTAAAAATTATATTTAAAATTTGTCCATCAACTTGATGGAGAAATGACTGAAGATAAATTATAAACGCTGCTGTGTTTGTTTGGGTTGACAAAGTTATAAAAATTTTTTAGTTATAAAATATTCACTTTTAGGCATAAAAGTAAGCGGGTGCAAAACTGACATTTTGGTCATTTTTCATGCATTTCATATTTTTATGTAAAAAAAATATTAATACATTTCATATTCTTTTTATAACAGAAATACTAAAATAAATTTGCAGATCTAAGGTTTATTTTTTCAGAAGCAATATGTAAAATTAGTATTACATCACAAGAGTCTGTTTCTTGTGTCTTGTGTTGTTGTGTTAAATACTGTAACTAATACATTAATGGTGAAGGTGGTAAAATTATGCAACTCAGGCCAGATCAGCGAATGCTAATGAAAGTTTTTTGTGTTTATTTTTTCCTTTCGTCAGAAGAAAATCGGCCTGATTTAGGTCAGAGAGATGCTGAGCCGCTTCCGTCTGACTGCAGAGTTGTGTATGTCATCAGTCAACCTGAAAGAGAGAGAGAGAGAGAGAGAGAGAGAGAGAGGATTCCCGCACTGCAACGCGCCACATCAAACAACAGCATTAATGGTGACATAACTGGGTTTAAACCGCTCCACCTGACAATCACTGAAGCGCACACTCACCTCAACTGACTGTGCTGTGCTCACTATCATGCTTTATGTTGTTCTTTGCTTTTGACAAGTTTTTACATTTTTTGAAAGGATACAAGAGAATCGTCTGAGACTCGTCTGTCTGCGCTGGTTTTTAAATGGGGTCGGCCCAACATCTTACAAAAGGTTCCTCTGTGAAAAATACTTCACTACCTATAGAGTTAATGTCAGCGTTGCTGTTAGAGCAAAATAAATCAAATAAATAAGAAAAAATGAGAACGATCCGATTTAAAGGCCAGTTTATGATATTGACCAAAAAAGGAGGCGATGTCAAAGGCTGTCTTTGCGCTCCGTTATGTGGGTGTTGAAAATAGGGCGACTGGAACTGTAGTACTTCTGACACGGTTCATCTTACCACACAGAGCCAGTATCAGTGAGAAAGATCTGTGAAGAGCGCTTCTCTGTCAGATGCTGGGATAAGCCTCCATTCTTCAACACACACCACAATCTCCATATAAGCAGAACTATTGCAGCTTCTGTTCACGTTGTGTTGATGAAGGCTGGAATTTACCCGAGTCTCTTGTGCTGGCAGAAGATTTGAAGATGGTTGATGGAACTTCAGATAGTCAACTTTCAATACTGATACATTTTTAAGACATGCATGACTTTTTTACTCACTCGTGCAACTTTTTCTGATGCATAATCTGCAGAGTCAGAGTGTCAGTAATCTGGATGTAGATTTGTGATACTGGCCTGGGATGTCAAACAAACACTGATTTAAGTTAAAACAAACATCTTTTACTCACTTCCACACGTCTGATCAGCTTTATATTGTCTTACCTGACTAAAAAACAGTGTGAAGTCCAGTAATGTGTCTGTATTTAAATTGTGTCTGTATTTAAACAAACATTCTTTGTCTGTGTATTTGCTGCTCCAGACTGAACCAGATTAAACATGCCACTCAGTGAAAACTAGCTGGTGAGGGCTATAAACCAGCATGGCCTTTTTGGTGAAGCTGGTTGACCAAGGTGGTCTCACTGAAAGACCATTACCTGTGGTGAAGTCAAGCCAACATCCCACACTGAGGTATCAGCTGATGCTGGTTGAAATCATCTTCATTGGTTACTTGTGAAAACAGTAAATATACTGATATAATGTTTGGTTGTTTTGGTTAAAAATATGTCAGAGAAGTTTCATAGGATGAAGATGATTTGTTATTGTGGAAAAGCTGGAACACCGTGATTTAAACAAACAAGAACTCACACACATACAAATCGTTCAATCTTTATTCTTTTATTCATTCTTACAACAGAACTAAAAGTGCTTAAAAATGACATTTGCATTTTTTCTAAACTATCCTTTATGTTAAAATGTTAAATAAAAGTATTGAATGTTTTTTCATCATTAAACCGGATACCACACAATTGAATTTTATCAAGACGATAAAGAACGCATGCAATTCAAAATCACGATAGCTTGCACCGAAAGTCCAATTTTTACTCATTTCTTTAATCGTAATTTGGTCAAATGAATCTGTGATCTAGTTAACAAACATTAATGGCGGATGACAGTTTGAATGGCAGATTACTGGAAGATTGGTGACGAAATGTAGGTCTAAACCAACAATCTGCATCGATAAACTGATCAGATGAGGAAATCAGGTCACACGGAGGTAATTTCATCTGTGCGATCACAAACATGCATCGCATAAATAGATGAGGCAGAAGAGAGCCATCTTCACACTTGAAGAAGATCAGAAGAGCATTCATGATGTTTCTGAGCTCCAGCAACGCTAAACACATGGTGAGAAAACCAAACAAGAGCATATTTCAAACAAGAGCATATGTCTGAGATGGGTTAGTCTGTACACACTGATTAAGTGTTAATCTTAATCCAACATCACATTTAAACACACGTTTGGATGAACATAGGCCTTGACTTGATGAACGTAAAGGAAATGGTGTCCTCACTGTTTGATGCCTGTCACATCAGTGCAGATGTTTTCTACTGAATGAAATCTGATGGTGAATGATGAACATACTGTAACAGATCATGTTTTTATGGCAGGTTTTGTTGGGCTATCTGCTGGTGAGCCTTGCTTGTGCCAAACAACAGAAACGCATTTGTGACACCAGTTTTACCATTTCCAGTAACTACAGAGTCACTCAGATGGAAAACACTGATGGAAATGGCGACATCCACAACCGCTCGCTGTCGGCATGGACCTGGATGTGAGTTAAGCTGAATATTAACGCCACAGCGCTGCACAGAAAGTGACATATTGGCCCATTTTTCTTGCATGTTGCTTTAGTTCATTAAGGTTTAAATGCATTGCTGAATTTGTTTAAATTTAGGTTGTAGGAAAGACTTTCTCCATTGTTTTCATAAGGTAAAAAACATTAAAAATGTTATTTTGAATGTTCTAGTAATGTTGAAAATGTCAAGTTTTAAAAGTAAAATGAATGAGAATGAGAGCCAATGTTCTGTTAATGTTCCCGGTTAGCTGGGTAGCTGTGAAACAAATGAGAGCAGATGACCTCAATGTGAAACAGAGTAAATGAGTCCTGGTTAATTATGTGGGTTCAATGATCTTGATTTCTCTTCTGTCAGACCCAACATTTCCTCCAGCAGAATCCCACCCGTCGTGTTTGAAGCGCAGTGCAGCTCAGAGATCTGCAGTCCCACCGGCAGTGATGCGGATCACAGACTCAACTCTGTGCCCATTCATCAGAACATTCTGGTGCTGAAGCAGGACTCACAGGACAGGAGGTGTTTCAAGGCAACGTTTGAGAGGGTTGTAGTGGGCTGTACCTGTGTATGGGCCCAAACATCCTGATATGACTCTGTATGTGTTAGAATGTCTGTATTTATTAAACTTTGGGTCTGGTTTAATTCACTCACTTCAAAAATGATGATCTTTGTGTATCGTAATTTGCATAACAAAAAAATAAGAAGAAATAAGTTCTTAAATGACATTTCCATCTACAATTATGTTTTAGTTTAAAGTCATTTGCAAAAATAAATATTTTTACAGTTAAATATATGCGTTTTGTTTCATTAATCAAACACAGAAGGAGAGAACTTGCAGTGGTTCCATATAAATCCCTAACGGAGCAGAAATAACATGTAAACAGTGTCAATAATACAGAAGATTTCAGCTGGAACAATAGCATCAACGGTGGCCTATTTCTGCATATAATGCATGTGGTCTCCCAGCTCTTACACAAACTACCGTAACCACTGAACTTACATAACTTACTGTTGCTAGAATAAACCAGAAAACCTTGCATGCATTTGTTGCTAAAACAAACCGGATAACTTTGCATGTAACTCCACATAAATATATTTACACTTTTTGGTTGCTGTCAGGATCTGAAGAGACCTTCAACCAGCTTTAAAATGTTTCTAAAAAACAATCCCCTGGAAATGACACTGTTTGATCGTGATTAATATGTATAATAAACATCTTTAAACATTATATTATAATATATATTAAACAACTGTAGTGTTTGCGGGGCGCAGTTTTCATCCGCGCCGCTAGGTGTCGCTATGAGGCGGAAGCCGCGTTTACATTTTACTGACACCTGCGTGAGGAACAAACAAGTGACACAAAGCTGGATAAAGTTTATTATTTCTCGGTATCCGGTGTCGTTGTTTAACATTTTAATGGTTTATTAGACGCTGTAAGACGTTTTTAACGCGGTCGGCGGGTTTCTGTCAGGTTTCTAATAAGCGGCGGGGTTACGGTTAGCCTGTGGCGCTAGCGGCGGCTAAGGTATAAATGACTCGTACATACTGACCGATGAGCAGCATTAGTTATAGTTATAATTTGTGTTATAATTAGTTATAATAATGATACGTTTATATGTTATATGTTTGACTCACTGCCGGTTTAATGCTGCAGGATATGATGCTCATTCATGTGCTTGTTTAGCTCAGATTATGTGATTTCATGAGGATTATCCTGTTAAATCTTTTATTTAAAACAGCTTTTATAATGTTTGTGTTTAGGCTGTTTACTGAATGGTACCACAATGACATGTTTGCCTCGATTTCACCATGATCATAATAAACATGCCAAGAGTTTGTTTGTGGGTCTTATTGCAAAACAAATGATGTTATTAGGAACATGTTTCTTAATGTAATGTGTGCAAATTCCTTATGGTACTTTTTCTATTTAAAACTGTAAAAATTGTTATATCTTATGGAAAAGAGTTGATTTGGTTGTACAATAAGAAACATCTTTATGCTTTTGTGTCTTGCAGTGATATTAAACTGAACAGACCAGCATTGGCTGCGGTTATATCCTGTAAATGGGGAACAGTGCTCTGAAAGCTCACTTAGAAACATCTCAGAAGACGGGGGTCTTTCAGCTGACAGGAAAGGGTCTGACAGAGGTAATGACAGATACACGCAGCTGTGGTTTGTGATGGATCACTGACAGGCTGTATGTTTAACAGTTCCCAGAGGAACTACAGCGGCTCACTGGAAACCTGCGGACAGTCGATCTGTCCAACAACAAAATCGAGGTTCTTCCTGCTTTCATAGGAGGATTTCAGCAGCTCAAGAGTTTAACCATTGCCAACAACAAACTAAGTAAGTGTTACTATGTGTGGTAGTTGACTGTGACTGCCATATAGATCCGTAATATCTCACCTTTCAAACCAGTTACATAGGCTCCTGTATCTACTGTAAATGATCTGTTATGATTGGTTGATGCAAAATGAGTACCACCTCAGGATATATGGTGGTCAGATGTTAATGCTGTGATGGTGGTGATATCACAATCATGTTATGATCTGAATTACATGTATGTCAGACAGACAGTCTTTGAGTGTTAACTAAGAGCACTGAGCTCTGTCTGTGGGGTGAGTTGTGTATTGTTTTGAGTTGTGTGTTTTTGGGTTTGTGTGTACAGCCAGTCTGCCCAATGACATCGGCAAACTGAAGAAACTGGAGACTCTGATTTTAAATGGCAACCAGCTGAAGCAGCTTCCTGCAGCCATGGGTCAGCTCAAAGCCCTGCGGACCCTCAGCCTGGCAGCCAATGCCTTCAAAGAGTTCCCGGGTGGTCTCGGCTCCCTCCGTCAGCTCGACGTTCTGGACCTGTCAAAGAATCAGATCCAGCTGGTGTCTGCAGAGGTGGCTGAGCTGCAGGCCATTGAAATCAACCTCAACCAGAACCAGGTGAACCTTCTGTCCCAGTGAGCAGCAGAACTCAGCGGTCCTGCAGAAGCTGCTGACGTTTCTGAGTGACTCTGTTCTGTGTTCTGCCTCAGATTTCAAGCGTCTCCCCGGAGGTTTCTCGCTCTCCCAGACTGAAGGTCCTGCGTCTGGAGGAGAACTGTCTGGAGCTCTCCTCCATCCCTGTCTCCATCCTCACAGACTCTCAGGTGTCTCTGCTCTCCGTGGAGGGAAACCTGTTCGAAGTCAAAAAACTGCGGGACCTAGAAGGGTATGACAAGGTAACACAAAAAACTGCTTTAAAATATTTGCCTAAATATATATAAGAAAATTCCATGGCTAAGTATAACAGGTCTACATGTTTATTTATGAAACATACTTAATTCCCCGCCATCTTTCCTCAGCTGAGCTGTTTAAGGATTTTAGAAGGTGGACGGTTTTGATTTGTACACTGATGGATTTTATGCTCCTCAGAACCACCCGTTTAAAATTAGAGTCACTGTGAGTCTCAACCTTGTTTTCTCAGTACATGGAACGTTTTACTGCAACCAAGAAGAAATTTGCGTGAAGGAGGTGAAGATTTCTCCAGCTGTGTCCTCACAGCCGTGACTGACTGCAGGTGGAACGGAGGCTGCAGAAGATCAGTCTGGACTGATTCAAAACAAGAACGATGGCTCAGAGACGACATTACAGTTACAGTACAGAGAGCAGCTGTATGAATTATGCTATGGAATGTGCAGCACACTTTCATTAAGATTAAACACAGATTCAGTACTGACTCGGCTTCTGGAAATATTTACACATGGCGAGTTTTGTTGTGTATTCAAACACTAAAGTCAGGTCTAATTATAGAAGATCTGTCCGTTATGTCCACTAACACACTGTACTTCCTGTTCCCTTCCAAGTATCAGCTACTTCTTAGCATCCATTTATTTTAATGCCAGAGTTGGCAGATGTCTGATAGCAGGCAGTGCTAATAGATGCTCTTTATTTATTTGCAGACTCATATTTCTGTGTTTGTTTTTGTTGGAACATCACTTAGAAGAGACAACATTAGCCCAAGACTTCTGGAATGTTTGGCGATCACTGAAATTACAACATGTACAGTTTGTTTTGAAGCAGTGTTTTGATTGTTCTTTATAACAGACGTCTTACATTTTCTCTTACAGATGAATTACTCAGTGTCACACATGAAAGTCATTCATTTGTGAATGAAGACTTAAATGCAGTTAATGTTTATAATGACCTTGTGCATCATTTTAGAAGCACATGATTTGGTGAAGGATTGATGACTGATGTCAGTGGAGATTCATGCAGTCAATCTATGCAACCTGTGCTGCTCAGACACCTACATTTATTATGTTTTTGGCATGTTGCATAATCAGCATTGTAACACGTTACCCAAAAGCTGTCAGTAATATTATTTGGACTAAGTCATGTGGCATTTATACACTGATGTTGAAGAAATACAAGTGTAGTAATTCATGTTCTTGCTTCTCAATGTCCTGTATTCCTAAATTACTGCTTGATATTTAGTAAATAAAAATTGCACTTGAATTTCCTGTAATAATTCCATCCTGTAATGGTACATTTATGTATCTAAACTTATAAACTCCTGATTATTAATAAACCAAAGTTACCACAACACAAGCTGCTCTGCCGATAATGCTAAAAGGATAAAAACTGGTGCATTAAGACTTTCAGTTGTATTAGTGTTGTAATTGAATTGTAATTGAGGACTCAAGGAAAACAAAGGTCTGAATGTTATATTTTGCTATATTTTGATGTTTTTTAAATGTCAATTTATAAAAACACAGAAGTATCAAAACAATGGATAAATCAGGAGAAAAACGTATAAAACAGTTAAAGTTTAACAAGAAAATCAGAGGGTGGTGCTATTACACCAGTAAAGAGACACTGAACGAGAACTGAAATACATCTGACGTTTAAACACATTTATGGCTTGTTAACAACTGAGACTTTAAATACTGTGGTAATGTGGTAATTATTCATTTTAAGATACTGTACAAACAAGACTAATTATATTGTTAAAGAGCCAATGATGGCAAGTTTCCAAGTGTATTTTGTATCTGTATAAAAATAAAAGTTCAACATTTGTTAAGCAGACATGGCAACAACTTACACCACATCAAACTTCACTGGACGAGAAGGCAAACGCTTTTCAAAAAAACATGACTTGATCTTGTTAACTAGCAGAATTTACATGGAAAATAAATCCTAGTGTGAACATACAAAAGCATCACATCTCAGGTAACTGAGCCTGTAATATGTAACATTTCTGAAATTGTATATAATAGTATTAATCTTACAAAATGGCACTTCATTGAACATCAACTTTGTTGCTTCCACATACAGACAAAACACCAACTTTATCTGTTTCTAAACACCAAATACAAAAGTATTTAAACGTGATAAACTGTACAATAAATGACACCATCAGACGTTAATCAGGTTAACCATCATACAACGATCAGACGTGTTTTATGGTGTATTTGCCTTTCTGCAGTTGTGTGATGTAGAGTTTTGACTTGGTCCCATCGAGTCGTTTGAACCAGACTTCATCATGATTGATTGTAGTTATTACAGCGCTGTTGGAAAAGACGACAGGAGAAGAATAACTCACAAACTGTCCGTAGTGCTGCAGAGAGATCAATACAGACTGGAGTGTGTCTCACAGACAGATACTCAGATCTCTCACCTCGTTGGATACTCGTCTTTCTTGTCGATACATATGGCTTGGCCGCGGCTGTACCACTCGCCGTCGTAAAACAAGCGGCCGTCCTCTGAGCGCGCGCTGTGCTGGTGCTTATCGCTCTTTGAGGGACAAGCGGCTAAAAAGAAATAAAGTAAAATTCTAACTTCATAATCATAGAATATGAACACAAACAAATCATCGACTTCACATCAAGCGACTCATTTCTTGAGGTTCTCACAATTAGATCTGCAACAGTTAATTGTAAACAGTTTTCAAAGTCATAATATTGGCTGAGGTGGGAACAGGAAGGTTGTAGGTTCAAACTTCACAAAACTGAATACAGCTGAAACAAATTCATGCATCACCCTATAATATCAACATGCTCTTACCATCAGTTTTAACCCTGTGAGGTCCCAGAGTTGCCATGGCCTACAAAATATAAATGTAACTCATTATACTTTTATACACTTGTATAACAAAAATCATTGTCATTGGTCTTCATCTAAAACTAATCAGTGAGTTTTACGGTGCTGACCTTTCTGATAGCGGTCCAGTCCTCCAGTATATCCAGATCTTGCAGCATATAAACGATATACGGACGTGTTTATGTTAAGAAACTGACACACTAAACTGTTATAATAACTATGTTATGGGTTAAGCTTTGTGTGCTAAAGGATATCTGACACAACCACCGGCTTTTTCTTTTTGTCTGGGCTGAACGGATCTCTCTTCTTGTTTTTTCTGGACTGTAACTCATCGTTCCAGAGCTCTGTGGACAAAGAACAGAGAAAGACTCAGAAATAAGATGATGCATGAGAAGCAGGAGTGAGTGTTTGAACGGTTCGGTGCCTGAGGTGATGTCAATGCTGTGACGATCCTCTTCCAGACGTCTGATCTTCTCCTCTAACTCACTCTGCACTGTATCAAACAACAGCAGCTTCTCGCTCTGGAGGAGAGAAGGAGAACAGAGCTCATTTTGAAGAAGTCTGACGTTTTGTAGCATCATTTTTAAATTGCAACTCGATGAACTGTTTAAATGCATCATTCTCACCTCCCAATGCTGGAAAGCAGCTTGTGTCTCACAGTCGTATTTGTTCTTCACAGAATCCAAGCACAACTCTCTGTAGATGCCTACAAAAGTGGGAATATATTCAGCCACTCAAGTCACAGAAACGTACGTTGTGATAAGATGTTTAAAGCAAGTCTTAAGATGGAAACTGACCTGCAACTTTTGTCCTAATCTGCATGTTCTCCTGAAGCGCAGCAAGAGGCTCCAGGTACTCTGAAGCCTTTCCTGACATCACTTCCTGTAGTTTCGCGTCAACCTGGTTCAGACGCTCTTTGTATAACCTGTCAAACCTCTGACGTTAGCTGATGAAAACGTGCATTTATACATTATACATAACATAATAACAGCATGACTGCACTGATAATAAATATACACACTGGTCTTTGAGATCGGTGAACTGTTTTTCAAGGCTGGTCATTTCATCGATGCATTCCATTCTTCTTCTTTCGCAGTCTTCATCATCCATTTCTGCAAATTGACACATTTGTTAAAAATTAAAGTTAAATCGGAGGCAACGTGGGATGTGACGTCAGCGGACTTTATTCGACACGTGTGCACAACGCAGACAGAGACGTCTTGTAGTTTCCCTCGTGGGGTTAATAAAGTGCGTTTTATGTGACTCTGATGGCGACCTGAACTTTCTCCATCCTCGGAGACAGATGAGGTCTCCGTGTCCTCATCTTCTGTGCTGCTCCCGTCTTGCTCCGGAAAATCCACCTCCATCTCTTCATGGTTGCTCTCTTTCTTTTCTCTCGCGTGCACTGGCATCGCAAAAACGACCGATAAAATAACCAAGTTCCTCGGTGAGACCGATTCAATCGTGTTTGTTAGCTTGTTGTTATTGCTAAAAACAAAACAAACTCACGCACCCCGGTCATGCGCACAAGCGTTTAAATCAAGCGAATTAGCATCGTTTCGTTTATTCGTTAATGGCAAAGTCTGCTTCTTATCAACTCGATTTATCTCGTTTTCTGAAAACACAAAAATATCAACGTTGTACTTCATTTAACCAACACACCCCGTGCAACGCTGAGCTCTGGCGCGGAATGCGCGTTCTCGTAGCACTCTGGGGTTTGTAGTTTTTATTGTGACGCAGCTCCCTGTAGCGCCGCTGTTCCCAGTCGACGAAAGAACTACATTTCCATGTCGTCACTCGTACTGCGTTAATGGCTTTAAAACAGACTGAATGAATCGATCAACGACAAGTTTAACGTGTTATTTTCAATTTAATTTAGTTTGCAAGCAAACGTTTATTGTTAAATAAAAACCATTAAAAGGGACGTATTATTGTATTACCTTAAAATGATCTGATATGGCTATTATTTAAAGGTTTAAACGTTTTTATTACAAAATCAAACTAAAATCTTAGTGTTATTTCTTATCAATAAATTGTTAGTTAACAAAACAACTAATAATTTAGGTTAACAAGAGGTTAATAAAGGCAACATCATCATCTTTATTTCACGAAATAAATGTATTTAATACATTTATTCACCCGTTTTAATGCAGTTTAATTACCACGCAGTCAAATATCTGCCCCACAATCTTTCAGCAAAGTTACAATGCAGAATAAACGATTTTTATCATCATTAAAAAACTACAAACACAATGTCAGCATCGACAGGAGAGTAAAATCTAACCACATAAGATACAGTATTTATATTTATACAACATTCAATAGTAACAATAACAACAACAACAACAACAGTAGTATAAGAAACAAATAAAGCCAATAAAAAACTTAAATGTCATGTTTGTTATTCCACTTTTTAACACTGTAGTCAATTGGTCAACATTTTGACAACATATTGCTGTCAATTACAGAATAATAATACAACAGTACAAATAATAACACACACACAAAACACAGAAACAAGCAATATGGAGTGACAAACAATGGCTAAAGGAAGACAGCTGGGGTTTGTGCAGTACAAACAGAAGCATGACATTTATGTGTCGCTAACAGACCGTGTTTTGCACAGTTTGTGTTCAGCGTTGAATGACTCTGGCATCGATGAAGCTGTTTGTTCATGTCTCGTCCTCCGCCATGTTCAGCTCTTCAGAGAGGTGTGTGGCTCACAGAGGAGATCTGGCTGCTCTTTTCCTTTTGTTTCACCTCCTCTGCAAAAATGCACGACTGGCCACCGGTTCATCCCGTTTCCTTACATCCCACGAGCTCTTCCTGTCCGTGAATCCGACAGACTCGTCCATGATCGAGGGAATTAACTGAAGATTAACATTGGCCCCTCAAAACATCTCGGAATGTTCTCCAAAAAACCTCATGGAGATGTCAGGAAATCGACACAGAAAGTGCTGGACCCTAAAAAAGACGTGCTGACCAGACTGAAGCATCTGAGGGTCGTGATTGGTGAGAAATGATGTTTTTCTTCGTTGTTTTGCTGGTGTCTTGCAGGAGCTAAGCATGCTAGACATGGCTGAGAATGAAGCAATGACGAGCAATGGAGGCTTTCATCTGTGCTGTTGTTAAACCCACCAGCAGTAACTGGTTTAAGTTGATGTGATTTATGAGTTATGCAGTTGTTTCAAAGGATGTTGTGTTTTATTTGCACACGGTTGTGTGTCTTTGCAGTGTTGTGTTGTGATATGACATGTAGTGCTTCATACTGGAACCTTTTAAAATGTCACATAACATGATGTGCCAAAGCACAAAACTAGTGCATTAAATGTTTTGTCTCTTTTTTCATATCCACATCCTTTTTAAAGGTTGATGAATTGCTTTTTTGCAGTTAAGTTAGAGTTTGGAAATGTCCTAATTTGAGTTAATTAGGTATTTATTCATTTGCAAGCAGTTGTTTCCTCCGGTGCGTTTTGAGTCATTCCTGTTTGTCTCAGTGTGAAAATGAAAATGTCAGGTTGGATATAATATGATGTGTCATGGCTCAGTCGGGCCCTGATGGATTGGGAAACAAACCTTTTGAGTACTTCAGATTTATTCTGTTCGTTGGGTGGGGGGCAGCAGAGATTTGCTTCTACAGGACTGGGTGTAACATCAGTGAATAACAGAAATAAACCGGCACTTCCTTTGGGATTTAGTCTCGGAAGTCAGAAGCAGTTTGTCTCAGAATTGTTCCCAAGTTGTTTGGCTTTAAAATTTCCTGGTGAATGTTGGACATGAAAACATTTTACGTAACACTGAAGATTTTGCTTGGTAAACGTGGCATATCTTTTGTCTTTGGTGAAGTTTGAGAGTTCAGAATGTCAGCTCAAGTGGGCAACGTTTAATCACGACCCCTTTTCCTGTATTGCTCCGGGTGGCATTTTCTAGCTTCCTGGTGCCATTGTGTTGCTCTGCTTTGATGGTTGTTTTGAAACTGAAAACTGTGTGTTGCTATGGGAGCCGAGGAAACAGCATCACTTATCACAAAACAGAGGTTGAATTTTCATTGTTGTTGTGAAGTTTTACAGTAACTTCCAGTCTAGCAGGTCCAGTGTTATGCATTAATGATATTAAATCATGGAGATTGTTTTTTCAGATGCACAACTTTAAGCCCAGTTTAAGTACCACAGTGCCTTGGAACATTTACTGTCATTAGTGATGTAATGTTTCTCAAGAGAAAGACATCACACATATTACAGAACATTCACACTTACTGCTTACAAAAGATCTGTTCTGGGCTCAGTTTTTGTGCATTGTTGGACCTGCGGAAGTGTATCGAAATAAATAGACGGGTAGTTTGCAGATAAACGTCAGATTCTGATAGCAGTCGCACAGTTCTGTGACATCAGAACAAGCAGTTATTTGAATGTTTGCACCCATAACTCCAGCTTTAAGTATATTTAGGGTTCAAACTCTATGTGTTTGCAGCGAGGCTTTTTTCCATTAATACATTAGCATTCCTGTGTTAATCTCTCCATCTGTAGCGTGCCGCTGTTGAGAAATGGTGGCGTCATCAACAGTAATATTTGAGTTGAGGTCAATCATTCAGTGGTTCAACAGATTGCCGCTGGGCTGTAGTTTGAGGTTATTAAGGTGAAGGATTTGACTTCAGCTTTGCAGATTAGCTAGTTCTGCATTATTTACATTAAGGGTGTGAACGGTGACTGTTATTTTTCTTGGTCTGTTATGTTGAGGGAGGGACAGGAATATGTTAGAAGAGCTAGCATGCTAGACCCCCTGGCAACCACTTGGTCAACAACACAACCCCTCAAGACAGTGACAGTGATCTTTTTACATTTTTTACTCCCTGAAATCGTTTCCTTGCTCCTCCAGCCGGTGACCCGGAAACCATCGGACAGAACATCTCAAATCTTTAATGCACTGTGAGGAACAAGGAGCATAAAAGCTTCCTAAGGAAGCATGAGCGAGGAAACATACATGTATCCTGTGTGGAAGTGTTTTCTGTCTCCACCTTCTGCATCCTTCCCTCACATCCTGGAGGTGGAGCTAAGATGCGAGGAAAGAAGATGAGGATGCGCAAATAAGAATTTAGACGCACCCTAAGGCTAGTTGTGGTTTTAGGATGTGTTTTGCAGTGGGTAAGAATGTCCTCTGTGATTTTTATATGTTTTGTTCTTCCTTAAAGATGAGGGTCTATGTCTCAGTGAGGTTCTGGTTGTCTCTCAAGCACACGGCTGTATCTGCAGGTTCTGTTTTAGATTACAAATATTCTGACAGTCATTGTAGCACCCTGAATCTGCTGTTCTCTCAGATAATCGTCTCCTCGATCTGTCCGTTCTTAAAGCTACAGATGTTGAGCTCTCGTTTATCGCTGTACCTCGCTGAATTATCTGTATGGAGGTCCAGAGATACTTGTTGAACAAGCAGAACCAGCGATACTTTCTTTTCTCTCGTGACAGATGTCACCCTTGGCCCAAATGTTTATCAGCATTTATCTGGACAGATTATATGTCTCCTCTGGTGTTGCGTGCTGGCTAACAGCTCTGTAAACACGCCGGGTGCAAGCACTCGACTCTATGGGAACTTGTGATCAGGGCTGGATGCAGCAGAGATGATGAGAGGAGTTGGACCGTGTGTGGACCGGATTCAGGTCCAAATATTGACATGGTTGCCTGGCTGCAGGTTAAGTGGCGGTTATCATTGGGTAAAGGGGCCGTTCTACATCCTGTGTGCATTTTCATGATTGTAAAGTGCTTGAACTTCAGGCTGCAGACCATAACCTTTGCCTCTCTATCGCCATCTCTGTTTGAAACATAAAACTGCAGCTTATTTGCAGAGTTAATTTGTTAACATGGATAAGCACTACCTGCTCACTAACTGTTTTTTGTTCAACAAGTTTAACGCCATGTAAAATGCAATTCAGTATTAAGTGCACATCTGACTTTTGAATTTAACAACAGAAAC
>JBAJNP010001775.1:0-55965 GCA_036877545.1 Yasuhikotakia modesta | reverse complement strand
ACAGTACAACCCACAACAGTCACATGATGAATCTTTAATCTCATTTTATTTTGTTTTTATTCAGAATCTTAACACAAGTTATGTCATATGTAATAATCAATATGTATCATGAGCATTTAAATCTATAGATGTCTTTTAAAGACCTTTTTAGAAAACCTCTTTTAATCCCAACTCAATGTGATGATTCTTGCCTAATTATCACTGACGCTGCTCATTACCTCCTGCATGTGACAGAACATCTTCAACAATTATCACAGCAGGACCATAATGATCACACACACACACAGTTCGTTAGTGACATTATAGACAATAGATTCTTTCATACAGTCAACCCACAGTAAAATTCTCATTATCCTCTGTGCCGTCATTTGAGCTGAAACACACAGCAGCAGATATATGCACATGCACAATGTCTATGATTGTAACCTTGTACATGCTCAAACTGAAACTCTTTTGTTCAAAGTTTTGTTCACACAAGCACCAAAACCTGAAAAATAGTCAGGACGGATTTACCAGATTTACACATTACTGTTAGAATGGTATCTGGTATGTTCAAGGCAATAGACAGCAAATAAGAGACTGGATATAATCTCTAAAGAATAAAGACATGTAAAAGTAGCACAGAAATCGAGGGCTTAACAATAATGATTTACAATACAACACTAGGTCTTAACAATAATGAGTTTACAAAACAACACTAGTTATAATCTATTCCGATTTCTCTGCTGTGGATGAGAAATGACACACAGGATATGGATGAAAACCACAAACACGAGTTTTGTGGCAGAAAGCCAATTAGGACAGTCAGCTGGTGCTCTGATACTGAGACACATTCACCCTCAGTATCAGTATTTATCTACCCTCTGCAGGAGCCTGCAAAAGCACAATTCAGACAACATAACCATCTGAACAGAACAGCCCTTGTGTGGTCCTACAGTTAGAGCCTGATATATGCAGGAAACGCCTCCTCTATTAAACTGCACCTCTGGGACAAACGTTTATGATGTACCTCATGTGCAGTAATAGCACTCAGGGTGTTGGCTCTTAATTTTATAAATCCATCACAGTTTTATTACAGTTAAAACCCACCGAGTTTGGCAATTGGCAGAGCATTTGTAAATTACATCAGCCAAACACAAGGGACCGAGAACCGTTCAATACATGAGTTAAAGATTTAGCTAATGCTTATTATTTGTTACAATGCAACCAATGGGAAACACACACAGCAAATGTAAAGTTAGACAGGGACTGTTTATCAGGACAGCAGATTTGCCTGCTTAATTCTTTCTGGCTTGCAGGACATGGCTTGCAACTTTCACAGCAAATGTGGTAATGTTCTCATCAACTGCTTCATTTCTCAGTATCGAATGAGAGTTACGGGTGATGTTAGAACAGATACATGGCAGTTGTCCCAGTAGCCCAGATAAAATGATAGATAAAAAAAAATTAAAATCAACAAATCAAAACAGACCTATTTTTCCAGACTCTCTTTAACATGTTCTCTGTGTTGTTGTGCAACCTTCATCTGGGCATGTTAATCCAAAGACTGACTCAAAAACAACAGTGAACGTATTATAATCCCTTTTTAAATCCCTCCCCTCCAATCACCTGACTGCATTCTGATACAGAATGATCACTTTTAACAGTTCAGTCATCACTGCTGGATTAAATTATGCCATGCCCTACATTTTTCTTATTGAATATGTCCTCTTACTTCAGCTTTGAAATATTTTAGTATTACAAGTCAATTGGGCGACAAGCATGAACATTTCATGTTCATTTTAATATAGTAACACGAGAGGGGTGAGGGTGATCATCTAGTCATAAGGAAAAACTGATGCCCTGGCAAGGTTAACAGTCACTGTTTTGCATATTTAACAGAGAGCTCATTCTAAATTCACACCTTCAACCAACCTTCCAGCTGACTGGTATAAATTAGGTCACAAACGTGATTAAATTAATGTTCAGGACAAGCCATTTCCTTAACATTTGTCTTATTATTGGTAGAGCGAAGCACTTTGCTTAGAACAAGGAGATTGGACAACAGCTGTTGGTGGACATAGATACCTGGCCCAGTGTCTCCTGTTGCACAGTGAATAGCAAAGGAGATAAATCAATCATTGCTAGACTAGGAAGATATTCTACCGTAAATTCCTCCACCTGTTCTTTCCACCCACCAGTCACGTTCAATCTGTGCCCCATTTTTTAATATTTTTCTCGCATCCGGAATCCATTGGGAATGTTAACAGATATCTCTAGCAAAGTCAATACACACTTAAGCCAGCTGGCTGGAATCTTTAGACACCTCATGATTCTATTAGATTTTGATTCCAGGAATCCGATTCAATTCCAGAACTATTCTCGATGCATCATAATCTCATAATCTTTTGTTGGTTCATATCCAAATTATATGTAAATTGCTCCCATAAAAGTTGTACTACCTGCCATAAAAAACAGAATGCGGTTTAGCCCTGAGCAAATAAAACAACACATCAGAGATGTATAAAACTTTTGTTTTTTGTTGCTGTGCATGACAACAGAAACTTTTGAGTACTTGATATGCTGTGTCCCTAGCTTTTGACCCATACACAAATGTTCTTAATCCCATTAAATATACCGTTCATGAACAGACCGCTCTTATTGCCATTGAAACTCACATGAAAGCTCTCACATATGTCGTTTGTGGTGTAAATGCCCTTTATCTTGGTAGAAATGCCTCTCCATCCAGGTAGTTATGTAATGCCAACTAACTAGAATTTAGAATACTAACTAACTACTAAAACATAGAACTAAGTTAAAATGTTTGTCGCGGTCATGTCTTATCAACAAAATAGGACTTTGCTCTGGCAAGCGCTATACGTTCTGAAACATTGTATTCAGCACAAAAGCTACTTTAAAACTACAGCAACATACACAAGATGAAAGATTACAGAAGGAATAATTTACTTAACAATAATCCACAAAAATGCAATGATGTGACAGAAAAGTCTAGCAACAAAAACATTCATCATTAAATCGTTAAATTTAGATAATTGTGCATAATGTAAAAAAAATTCATTTGAAATCAATTGTAATTGAATAAATGTCAACTTATAAATAATATAAGTAATTCTGTGTTCAATTCTGAAAGGTACAAAACCAATATCAAGCACAGATAACAAAATAGGCCGGCAATAAAGTGAAGGGCCTTAAAAATATTCAGACAGTTTACCCGCCAATCAAAGGCTAAACTACAGACTGAAGACAAAACATTTTAAACCGAAAAATGTCCACTGAGGTTTAGAGCTTGATCTTTCATTATTAACAAGCACCTGAGCTGGGCAGCAGTGAGTTCTGCTGGTCTGTGTTCACTCTTGTTCTGACCTGTAGTGAATAATTTAACAACACGGACAGCAAGGCTTTATATGTCTATGCTTCTGAAAAAAAGGTAATTTTCCAGGAATAATAACTGAGCTCATTACAGTGGGTCTATACACCTCTAGCTCAAGCTCTGTTCCCTCTCCCATCCTTTATGTAGTCATAATAATGAAACCGCTGTGTGTATATATATATATATATATATATATATATACACATACACACACACACACACACACACACACACACAAGAAAGTCCCTCTATAGACTTTCTCCTCCTGTTGAGTTTTCTAATACCACATACATGCTGGAATGGGCACAAAATACCTTGATTATAATGAATCAAAATACTAAATGCTGCATTGAAAAAAATGTTTTTAAATATAAATTTAGTATTTTTATTTATGTGAAATATGTGAAGTATCACTATTAGGCTAAAATCTAGCTAGACCTGATATAAATGCAAATAACATTATGTTGTGCATAACTGCTTAGAAACCTTACCGTTTTAATTAAATCTACATCTTCCACCACCAAGCAAAAAATAACGATTAACATTCTGCATTCTATATTTTTAGATGATGATACTGGAGCATAAAATGTTTGTCCAATCCTTGCATTCAGTACACATCCAATGATAGGATGTCCTACTTGACTGTCCAACTACTGATAGCATACTCTACCAATGCACCCTGTTTGTGTCTTCTGGAGGAGGCGTGGCTTTGGAGAGTGCTCTGAAAGAAGGGTGGGATCTTATGCTTTTAAAACTAGCTTGCTATTGCCAGCCTTTACAAAATTACCTACCCTACCTTTAACCATGTAGCTGCACGCCCGAGTTAAACAAAAGCAGACTTATGCGATGGAGGCCTGAACGAGTTGGTTCAAGAAAGCAGAAGCGCCAGTAGTCAAAAAAAGAGGATATTTTTAGGACTAGTTTTATGACTAAGACATGAAATAGTGTTTTGTATTTAACATATATATTTTAAATACATTAAAGTTTATAAAATAAATAAAGCAGTAGAAACATTTCAGAACTGATCTGATGAACTACATGGTTGCCTGGGTGAACATAAGGGGAAAAAATGCATAACAAATCCCAACAGTCTATTTTCTTTTTATATTTAATTGTGGCTTGAGATATATTTACATAGCTTACCAGAAATAAGACCATTAGGACAGACAAGAAAAGCATGACAGCTTATCAGCAGTTGCTATACAACAAATTTGAAGAGAAAAAAATAATTTATGATTTTCATAAATTAAACCAGCAGATGCAATTAATGGTCTTCAATAACAGCTGTCACAGATGCAAAGGCAGCAGTGGCTGCAATGAGCGACAGGAGAGACAGAAGCACAGAAACAACTTCTAGAACCGCATCAAAATACCACATGGCATCGTCCCTCACCTTAAGTGTCCATGCTGCATTCTCCAGAGTCAACGGTAGAGTATCCCTCTGGTCGCCAAGGAAACTCAGTCTCTCGCTCCTCTTCCTCCTGCTCCTCCTCCCTCGCCGAGCATGGGAACCTCAGGACTATCAATGACCTGAAACAAAAGCAGGTAGATGGAAAAACAAGGCTGTCATTGGTACCGGAGCAGCTCTCTGCCAATCATGCAGGCCTGGGATTAAGTGTCAGGAAACACACGACTGGGCCCATGGGACAATAGGAGCCTGTCTCAAATGAACGGCTGCCTGACTGCTTTACATTCATGCTGCCTGCTTCACCGACCCTTCACGGTCCCCTTGGGCTAAGGCAGAGACGCCGACATAAAGCAGTTAGATGCTAATTAAGGTGTGTTGTATGATGGGACAGTGGTTTGATTAATGGATGTGAGGGACAGCTCAGCAGGAAGATGGAAATTCCCCTGACACTGCACATCAAACATAAGCCATCTACCTATAGATGATATTCAATGATGTTTTGGATGTAAACAGTAAGAACAAGCACAGAGCGAGCTCTGAGAGCTACTCAAGAGCAATTCAACACCTTATCTTTGTCAGGACAGTCCTGTCTGAGCAGATTTGCTATACAAATTAACTGCAGTGTATTATAGCAGTTTGTGACAGGCAGATTTTTGTCAAAATTTATTCAAAGCTGCTTTTGTGGGGTGAAGTTTCAGTATGTCTTTCCTGTTTGTCAGTAACATCTCAGGCTTTTTTCAAAGCAATAAAAGTTATTTACTCTTTATGCACCATAATTTAATTACATCTGTGGATCACAAAAGACTTTTTACGCAGCTCTTTTCCATATAAAGTCAGACTCAGCCTATATAGTGTCAGTTCATTTCTTCAGGAGCACTTTATTTTACAGTCCTGTTCTACATGTACATGCATTTACTGTGTAACTGTAACTACTACAAATCAACCCTGGACCAACCCCAAACTCAAACACTTCAACTACATGTCGATAACATGTTTTTAATAACTTCAGTTTAATAACATTGACTGAGGCATTTCAAACTCATATGAACTCTACAGAATGTCTAAAGCACTAACAGCTGTTAAACAGCTGAGACATTGCATTAACAAGTTTGAAGGTTTAAATATTTTCAATTTGCATAAAATTACAATAACAAGCACTGCAAGTAATCCATTTATGCTATTTAGCGCTGAGAAGCTGCCTGACCACAACAAAGAAAATACTGCATGAGCAATAAAACCAAGAGTAAATCAACCACATGCCTGCTTTAGCAAAGCAAGACTGCTGGTCTGGATTCCCGTATTCTTCCACTGGAACACAAGATGAAGAGAAACATAGATGTGTCACAAGAAAACAGTGGATTTCCCAAACCCTGCACAGTGACCAATGTCAATGAAGCTGCAATCAAGAATAAACAAAATAAACCAAAGACCAAGATTCGATCCATCTAACCCTGCTTTAGTATTGTTTGGAGAAATCACACGTTCCTTAGAGCCATTTGCACAAAGACCTTTCTACACTCTTCTTTTACCTCCTCTAAAGACCAGACGCCCATGCTGGGCAGGCTTGCAGAACTGCTAATGGTGTCTGGCTTTTGACTAGCTGCATAAAGCCTGAAAGCACCGCAATCAGATTAAGGCGTAAAACTTGCCATTATGTATCGAGGACCACTGCACTGCAGGAAGCAACAAGATCAAAACTTCTCTAGAAGATTCAGGCTATGATACTGACAAACCAATGGAAATGTATTTTCATAATCAGGAGATCAAAATGTGTAAACAGAGAAGAACTGCATGCGCAAACAATGCGCTGGGCAGCTGTGGATGAGCTTTGAAAGCTTTGCTAGAGATGTGTTTGATTAGAACAACAATGAAGACCACGCTGGCAATGGCAATACTCAGTGAGACAGCAGATGAGGGGAGCGTTTAATAACACGGGAAGGTGGACGCATTGTGATAGTATCACGCCTCTGCATCACAATCCTGCATCATCAACCGACAAGTCATTTTACATCCTGAATTCACATAAAGGACCGGTCGTGACTCAAGGTTGTTTCGAACGCGACAAGACGAACGTGGGCATGCAGTTTCACGCAGAAATTATGACGCCCAGAACATTTAAGGCACAGACCAAAATAATCATCCTCTATTATGGCGCCAAGGGTTTGACCATTTCATCTTTCATCACTCCTTTCCTGACATCAGTCCTTAGCTAAGGCAACTTTTCAAGAGTCTGGGTTTTTACCTCAGAAACTATTATCGGGAAATGCACTAGATGTGTCACTTGCCCAAACCTGCAATCTCAACCTCAACAGCGGCAGTAAGTGACCCTTCATTAGGGAAGCCTCATTAGGGAAAGTGATGTATGCAGTGTGAGGCTTTTATTATAACGAAAATAAATTGGTCTGTATGTTCCCTCTTGCATATGAATATTTGACCATGTTTAAATGTGCTAAACCAAGACAAAAAAGCTGCTCTAAGACTTACAGATAGAATTATCCTCCTTGCTAATGCAAGAACAAAAAAAATAAAACTGGGCAACACATTGTAGGGGTTATAAACTTCTTGCATTATAGTGTCACAATCTCAAACTTTTTATCACTGAAATAACATATGCTACACATTGCACCTTATTGGGTTGACAAACCTGCTGATGAACGCAGAAGGAAATATTTAGGTACTGTTTATGTTACTACATAGTCCTAATAATCCAGTCATCAGGTATTCCTTACAGGTTCTGAATGTAAACTTGTTTGCAGACTGGTAAATGCAAACTTGTGTGGATAAATCCCAACTCTCTGTCCATCAAATTAGAAATTTTTTTTTTCAGATTTTAGTGCTTGACAGTTTTGAGACGGTGAAGGAATAGACTGTGGGCTCACGGCAGTGCCATCTTAGACTGAGAATATTCATAAGTATGAATAAAACATCTATTAAACATCTAATAAATTAATCTGAAATCAACAGCGATGCTGTTCTTAGCTCTTCTATGAGGCTGTAAGCATTGTCAACACAAAGACAGCTTCCCACACAAAGGCCTAAATCCTGCTCTGTTGATCTCAATGTAATCCCATCAGTCTCCTCGGATGCTGGCAAGCACTGCCCTGGTCACATGGGCTCCGGGTCAGAGCTTAACTGACAGCACAAGCTCTTCAAACACACAAGCAGTGCAGGGGATGAGATGGACTAAGACATAAAAGTATCTGCTGTGTGTGGCTGATTTAGTGGCTGGGTCTGGGAACTGTCAGCTCAATGTGTAGCAGACGCTTGATCTTAAGGTCTCTCTTGTTGGTCGGCCCACTGAGCATGTGGCAACAGGCAGCTGTCTAAGAACAACATCTGCCAAAAATGGAAGGAATTATGGAAAAATCAACCTAGTCATCATGACATTTCCAGCATGGCTCTGGGTAACATCAGCTAACCTATTTATACTGAAAACTCCTGTAGACCTCAACATTCATTTCTAATATGAACATTCAAATGAACTTAAAAAACAGAACATGCAAAAACCATGGAAGTACAATAGCATCATGGTAGTATAATAAATTCATATTGATATAAATTTTTCAGCTTGAACCACATTAATAGTGCAATGAATCAAAAACCCATTACCATGGAAACTAATATTACAGGTGTATTTAATTACTTCTGTCTTATTAAATTTTGTTTGTTGAGGAAATTAAAATAAAAACTGTTTGTGGAGGAAATTAAAAACTTTAATGCAGTTTGCAGTCCACAAAAGCTTTTTGATTAGTGTGTCACGCCTTTACTTCTTAACACAATTACTTCCTTTGTATTTTTCATATGACTGAGTTCTGGCCGCACAATCGCACAAATTAACAAATGTTTTCCTACTCAGAAACAACTCGGACAAATAATTTCTAGCTTTTGCAAGTTTTCCTATTTTAAGAAGAAGATAAAACTGTCAATCATACACAAGTACACTATTAAAAAATATTGTTTTGAGATTTTATTTTGTCAGGATTATCACATAAGTGTCCAATGGCAGTTTTTCAATCTAGTCATAATTATTTGAGTCAACCACAGTCCAAACTCGGACCATCTAATTTCTTTTACTATTTCTACAGAAATGACAAAATAAATATCAAATGCTGAAGAATACTTCAAGAATACTTTTGAAAACCCATTTAAGCCGCACACCACACACACACTGTTTACAGATATAAACTGTGAGCAATTGTTTGTGCAAACAACAGATAAAGTAAAACATGCTTTTAACCCACAGGCCAGAATCATTATCTACAGAGGCTGCATTACTTTGATGGACACCTTGGACCAATGACATTTCTTCATAGGCAAAGCTGCCTATTGCGACCACAAAAGCCAAATGAGCAACAAAACAGCATTTAAGCTGATCACATTTCTGACTGCATACAACATAAATTAAATAAATTCATATGCTAACATAAACACCATTCAGAGTTGACAAATTTTATTAAACATCAGGTCTTGCCCAGTACCTGGGAAACACAAATAATAAATCACTCCCTGAATAAGGAGTGTCTGTAATTTTACTCTTTAAAGGTCAATGAAAGTCTGACAGTGAAGGTTGTCACTCACTTAATTTGAGAGAAAAAACACTATTTCAATTAAGTAAATATAATATATTGTATATATAATTATTGTTTACGGTATTGTTAATTATTTATTGATGTAGACATTGGCGTTAAACTTGCTCTGCAAAGCAGTCTTTGGCATTACTATGATGTCATTATGAAACAGAAAGACTCGTTATCTAATACTGGTTTCAATAAAAGCTGTTTTTAGGATATCAAGAGGTCATCATTTTATAAAGACATTCTTTATCCCAGCTTTATAAAATAATGACCTTTGACTGTCAAAAGATGAAATAAAATATGAATGCTCGATTCATAGCTATTTTAATGTCAAGCCCCGTAAACTATGATAGAATTTTATGTATATAAATGTTGGCTAAGAACAATTTATTTAACCGGAAAAGTAAAGTACAGAATTAATGTGGCCCAGGAGCTGCTATACAAGTGCAGTCTCTTGCTGTGTCTCTGCATAAGTGTGTGTTTGGCAGGTCTCAGGTCTGCGTCAGCTAATGAAACTGAAGGGGTCTAATTAAATGAGTAAGACACTCTATTAATTTTGATCTTACTCTTCACACTCACCTGAACAATACAAAGCACTTTAACAGACCTCTCATGCCTTACTTTACCACAGCAAAACATGTTCAGTGAGGCATTTTTCCACAAACCAACCCAAACAAGCCACATGACACAATTAAGAGCTTTTATGAAATGGCCTACAAGACTAACCAATAAACACAAAAAGCTCTGACTGTAAAAATTGACTATATAAATAAATAAGCATTTGCGTGTAAGTTTTGTTCATGTACGCATCACAAGTCTACAGTGAGGCTGAGGTCACAGACCAACATCAGTGCATAGAACAGGAGAAGAGAGCGTTTGAAAGATTTAAAATCAGAAGCATATCAAGAGTTGCCTCACCTACACACAAACACTGTAAAAAAATAAGGCCTGAGGGGCCAAAAACGCTATGCTAAGCTTGCTAGATCTGCTAAGCACCTGCACTGCACACTTTCACAACAACGCCGTCATCCTCTCAAAGGCTGGTGCACCAGCAGGACACAAAGCTCATGTCTGACACCACAGGTAAAGCTGTGTCCTAAAACACTTAACATGGTTTGGTCCATCAAAAACCAAATGACAAGATTCAAGCGCACACAAATGCAGAAAAGGCCAGAATATGAAAGCAAAGAGTTAAATTGCATGTTAAGCAATTTAGAATGTCTGTTTCCCTATCTTATATCATTATTTAAATGAGAATGGAGGAAAAGACAGGGATGAGAGTTATATCATTGTTTACATTGATGTAGTGTTTGCAACTTTCTAGTTATTTGTTTTTAGATAATGTGAAAGTCTTTGTATTTTGTTAGTGTTCTCACGTCCACAGCCCACATTTTACTGGTGTCATGCAGATCAACTTATGTATGCGTTAAATTTATTATATTTTAAAAGCTCAATATCATGGCCTAGTATTTCTATGTAATATTATATGTAAAATCTTTAACATTACTCTACATTTTCTCATCCTTGAACCTCAAACCATTATTTATTAGCCCAATCCCCAGCACATATTTATGCAATTAATATTAAATGTGCAAATATTTGACTAATGGCTTTGATGACCGACTAGGAAAATCCTTTGTCGGGGACAGCCCTAAATACAGTTACTGTGACTTCTCTTGGCCATGATAAGCGTGTAGTAATAATCTGATACCGTGATAGCCTTAATGTGAATACACTTTCCATGTCCAAGTCTAAGTGAATGCAAAGAGAACTCGCCAACTCGCCCCCTGCAGCAGGAGAACAGATGGAGAGTAATAGAGTGGAGCAACAGGCACTTCCCACAGCCTTTAGCCACACCACTGTCCCAGACTCATTCCAGAGACTGTTTGCATTACACTCTGACACTTTCTCTTATTGACCCAGATGGTCATGCAACTACGCAGCAGGAAAGTCATAGAAATGGGCCAATGAGAAAGCCCCTTTCTCATTTAATTCATCTCCAGACAGAAGTGCTGCCTTCTTCCATACCTCAGGACATAAAGCAGAGCCCAGGATGTGTCGCTTACAATGAGATGAATACAGAACTAGTACCTGGAGAGGCGCAGTGGGGCAAAGAGCAGTCCAGCTATGCGAAATAGATTAAATTTATTTGTGTAGCACAGAGCAGCAAGCTGATGCAGTCTTGCCTCTGAAAGACATTAGAGAAACCGTGGGCATATGAGCACAAAATCTTCAAACTGACGTCCGTGCCACTAACTCCGGCTACACAAGCCTCAAGTGACATTTCAAGTCAAGTGTTCAAAGACCTCACAAACAGGGAATGTAAAAAACAGTTCGGTGTGCGTCTGCATCAATTTCAGCTGCTTTACTCATACTGACATTCATTTAAGTGTCAGTCTTTGGTTAGTTATATATAAATTTTATTCTACTGAGAGCAGAGAAAGTCAGCTTGCATGAGGACCACAACTCAATGCATCAGAGAGCATTTTTACTGAATTCTGTTTGGCTGTAAATATTGATATTGCAAAGAAAGATGTGAAAGAAAAAACAGCTAATGACATTTGACCATATCTACTATCACCACAGCATTGACAATACTGCTGTCAAAAAAATCATATCCATATATCAATTATTTTTCTTGAAGTAACACTTTAAGTGACATTTTTTAATCAATTATATACAATTTCTTCCCCTTCCAGGCGTTCCACAATTGCAGGAACTATGATTTATTGACATAAGCATTCACATCATTTCTTACAGTCACTGAATTAAGAACTGGCACCCTTCTTAATACAGTTAAACAATACAAAAATAGAAAGAATAATGAGTCAGATGGCAGTGCATCTGCTCTGTTTAAAAGAACCTTGTGAGTAATCTGTCAGAGACGTCACACTCTGCCATTACGACAGGAACAATATGGAGCTTTTAAATGCCAGAAGCCTCTCTAATTAACATAAGCCACCTGCAATTACCTGAGAGTGACTTTATGGTCTGATGACGAAATATAAAGCATACAAGGACAGAGACATTTAAATATAACAGTCTGGTGTCTACATGTGAGAAAGCAAGCGAGACCCTTAATCGCTCCACTAAACTGCAGTCCACTAATACATTAAAAATGTCACTGTTGATATTGGACTGCTGATTTTTTTAAGTGATGTTAATGAGAGATATATATGCACACCGCACTGCAGTGTAAGAAATCCACTGTGATGATTGTGAGGAGTTATTTCATTTGAATATGCCCGAGGAGACATAAGAACATTTTAATGCAACTCACTTGCATCCTTTTCACAGCTATTTTATGAACATTATGTTGGGTTGGGACTGGGCAGTAACATTACAAATGCTAGAAAGATAAAAATCCATAAAAATTGGTCAAAATTCGCTTACACCCTTTATACAGTAGGGGAGACGTTAGGGGCAGAATTGCTTTTCATTATTTACATAAGGAATATGGAGGAGTGCAAAATTACAGTAGCCCAAACAATTCAAAATGCGGAAAAAGTAGTTATTTGGATTCAAAACAGTCTAGTTGTCCATGGCTGCACTGTGAGAGAATTCAGCTAACATCAACCACCTACTACTATATTCACTATTTTACCATGACTTCAAATATAGCTCATCCAATCAGAATTAAAAACAACCATTTAATACAATTGGCTTTACACCTCGATCCTGGGTTATAAAGCCCTGCTTCAGAGCAAGCTTTCATAAGGCTATGTCTGTATTTGTGCAGTTTTCCAAAGGTACAGTGTGTGATTTATTAATCAAGTCAATTAACAAATTACTAATAATGTGAAATGTTGAACAGGACAACCCAACATTACATTAAAAATAACCCTGGGTTAACAAAGCCCAAGTGCTGGTCTAATTAACCACACCCAATCCAAGACAGAACAGCACACAGTCTGTACAGGGCTATTCCAGGACATACACAACACTAAGTGTGGGGTTTACAGTAAGAGAAAATGAACTGTATTGCTTAATAAGGGTAGCAGAGTGATTCACTGAAGCTGAACTGAGTAAAGAGACACACTGAGCCCGACGACAGATGGAGGCTTCCATGTAAGTGTGAAGTCACGTCTCTTATTAGCCTTCCAGTGAATGAACTTACAAACCTACACACAAACAAAACCACCTGCCTTCAACCCAATTATCTCTACATTTATATCCTTGCATAGCATCCAATCTTTAATCCAGTGTTCTAGAAGCAAGAATATAGAAACAGGTCTGGCAGCACAACTATAGAAATCTTTTACACTAAGAAATTTTTAAAACAATGTGAAAACCTCAATCAATTAGTCAATAGCAAATTAGGTTTTTCACCCACCTTATCGGCACAATCAGATCAGTACTTAAATCTTTAATTGGATCTATTAATCTGAAACAACTTTACTAATAAGCATATAACAATTACTTTGACTACAACTTATGCTTAGAAAATGACAATAAATTAGTTCTAGTTTATTCTTTTCTATACTTTCTCTTACCAAGGTACAAACCACTTGTTGCTGTCTATTGTGTCCACCTGATCAGCGTTTCAGTTTAGTTCTTGAAAGCTTCATACGATTTGCCAAGATTAAGATGTGCAAAATATGACAGAAAATCTGTAAAAAATAAAAAGTCATTGGCACTTTTAAGCAATGAATATGAGACAAACAATGGTGAGATTTAAGCGACAACATTCAATAAATGAGATATCCACTACCATTATCATATACTGTACATTAAGCTCTGTTTGGGTGTTGTATGGGTGATTCTATGTTTAAGCTAAGGAGCCAAGCCCATGCCTGCCCAAACTCTTGGGACTACAAGCACTGCAGTTGTCTAAAGCATCTAAATGGAACCTCTTAAGCTCCCAATTTGGAACATTCTTCTTCCACATTGTTATGAGGAGAACACAGAACATCTGACATAACAGTTTGAAGTTAGTGTGCTCAGCTAACTTTGTATTACAACAAAATCCAATTTAAGTAGATTTAACTTTTGCTTTCTAAACTGTAGTATAACTATGGTTAATACATCATAAGGACATGTTTATGACGTATTACACTGCTGTATACAGAGGCAGCTAGGTTCAGAACCCCAGTTTTTCACTCTTAACAGAGCAGACAACACGTCTCTAGATGTTTGCTGATTTATATATGTTGTCCATATATTTAAATAAAGCCTTTCAGAGAATACATTTAACAGGAAGAGCACATGCCACAAGGATGATATAAAGCCCTACATAATACTGTTTCATGAGAGACACAGATATTGAGAAGCTCTCTAGTAGATTAGAGTGCTATGAACTTGCTGACTGTGGGAGCAGACAGACTTGGAGACATCCTTAGTCTAATGGGCTAACAACACGCACAGCAGTTATTCTGCTGTGCTAAGCACTTCCTACAAATGATTATGGGTTCGAGCAAATAAAAAACTAACTGTTTTTAAATCTAAACAAGCCCAATCAAAAGTAAGCATCAGTAAAAGACAGTGAAAGACTGCAAAAGACTGCATTCAATTTTGTACAATTACATACCACCCATGTGTGGTGTTAAACAACTCAGGAAAACCAAATCAACTCTGCTTTCTTCTGAGATTATCTCCATCAATCACAGCTGCTGCTGCAAATTTTCTTACTGGAAAACAACAAAGGAAGAGGAACACAGGAAAATGTAGTCGGTCTCTGCCCATGTCTAGTGCTGCAATCCGGAATGCCAGTAAGTCCCTAAAGAGCTCCATTTGTGAAAGCAGACGGAGCTCCTGTGTCTGAATCAAGTTTCTTTAGATGCAGGAGGGGTCTCAAGCAACCCTCCCAAACTCTGTCACAAACACAGCAAGCTTCTGTGTTAAGACATGCAAATACAACAACGGCACACAGCCAGTCATGATGACACTGACTGAACCTCCTTCATCAGGAGTTTAATATCACCTGCCAATCCAATGAGTCATGAGGGCCATTTACCATCACTTCATATATATCCCTCCTCTACCTGAGACTGCAGAGAACACTGGACATGGACACCTCTAATATGAAATGGGGCTTTTTCATTTATTGCTTTTAGATGGTTCATCTCATTTCCATACCTGTAGGCTAAGGCCAGCATATTCTTATAGGTACCAAATCTTGAATTCGAGTGGATTTCAAATTCTCCAAGTATACAGAAAACACCCAGAAATCTTCCTTAAGTCACAAATGTTATTAATTCTAGTGCAACTCGGCCACAAGGGATTGTGGGAAATCCAGCTTTAAGAAGCAGAAAGGTCTCATCATCTCTCTGCAGAACCAGCAAGAAACTTTCTGATGTTAGAAAGTTTCAGAAACCTGATCTTATCTCAAGTTTTATTTAAATTTTTACCTGACAACTAAGTTTCATTTTTAACCAAAGAACTTGCTTAAAACAGAGTAAACAAACACACACTGCAAATAGCTGAACCTGCCAATGTGACTAGTTTAAAGAAGCAAAAGACGTGACATAATGGGAACTGACAGAACCAAAAAGCTCACAATCTGCCAAAAAAACAATAACAGGGAGGTCGTGCAAAGTTACACTGAGGTTTAGAATCTTACATTCTGGAAGAAAATATGATTGCTGTATAACCAGGGCATTACTATGCCATTGTTAAATTGTTCTAGTGGGGTTTTAGAGTAAATACTATGCAGTTACTTAGTAAAATTTATTTTAAGTCATAATGGAAGCACTGGCTGCAATCTCTAGGTGGGTTTAGTGGCCAATTATAGCATAGAAATAACACTTAGTTTCTCCACTGTTCCTGCACAATGGTGTGACAAAGCTAGTTATTTTTTGTGGGGGGGGTAACCTTTTTTCAACTCTTGTGTCTTAGGAAAGAAACATAGTCATACAACTTATGAATGACATAATGCTGTGTAAACGATGACAGAATTTCTATTTTTGGGCCGACTGTTCTTTTTTAAGATTAACAGTTTGGCACAGCATAGGCTCCAGATATAACATGTCTGATCTCTGCTGCAATAACTGATATAATAACAGTATACTTCGTGTAGTTGCCAACTACTGGTCAGCTTCACTAGTTCCTTTATGAGAAAGATTATAAGCATGTTATTCTAATGGAAATGCCAATACTCAACTGTGTCAGCTGGATAACATAAGACATCTGCTGAACCAGTAACCAGAGCTCCAGGGCAACACTGACAGAAATAGACCATTCTATCCATGTGAACTAAATACGATCCTATATATGAATGGTATCCGATCCACTATGACCTTTCGGTGAATGACAAGATTGGGAAAAAACCAAACACCTAAAGGGCAATTTGTGGTCCTTGGGAACAAGAGCTATTAATTATACCACCGCAAAAATGTCCGTTGGGTCCAAAAATAGTGGAAGTGCTGACGTCTGGAGGAGGAACTGAAAGAGATATTAGGAGAGGAAAGGAAGAGATAGGCTGGAATATGAGTCAATGAACAATGAACAGCATGCTGCCAGTTGGCAGCTTACTGAGGTGACGTCCCGCAATGGCGTAAACAACAAACACGTCACGCTTTGAGTTCTTTATACACAATGGCTGCATTTCTGCTTAATTTCACACTTAAAAGAATAGTTCACCTAAAATAAACATTCTGTCATCATTTATTCATCCTTGTGTTGTTTCAAACCTCTATGACTATGAGAAATTGCAAATTTCTTAAGAAAAGCACCGTTCAAATATCAAAAATTGGTTTGCATAGTTTATGTACCATTGACATCCAAATGGGTTTTAGAAGGCCAGGATTTAACATTTTTATAACTTAACTTTGGACATGCACATTTTGTGCATTTTTGAGCTTTTCAGCCCCCTACCTATTCACTTTAATTATATAAAAAAAAAACATTGTGTTACAGACACAAACAAAAGCTCCACGGTTTTTGATCGTCATGAGGGTAAGAAATTATGCCAGACATTTCATTTTTGGGTGAACTGTTCCTTTAACTATGAATAATATTTAAGCTGGAACGCAAGCAGTGCAGTACACAGGCAAACAGAACTGCTGAAATATGGAGTGTGATGAAATGTCCTTGATGACCAACAGCAATCTCGAGATGACAGCAGGATGTTCCACAGGAAGTGCTGGGAAAGACAATTATAATAAGTGGATCAGCTTGGACTTGTTGTCTGGAAATGTGAGGCCTATGAGAGTCTTTATGACATGGGCGGTGAGGAGATGGGCTATACAGCCACCTGCTATTGTGATCTCTAGAGCACTAAGCTTTTTTCTAGCAGATGGTGTGTATGTGTGGCCAGTTCTATAAGGATTACTATTCACCATTTCTTAACACCGCAGGCAGAAACAAGTGCAGGTAACCTGCAGAAGAAGAACTGAAAGGAAGTGGGATTCACCAGAAAACAGAAGAGACCTGAGTGCCATGGAAAGCCAGTCATGTCTTTCAGGCTGACGTCTTGAATACTGTGTACTGGGATTTAAAGTGACCTTTAAAAACTGCAGGAACAAAGGTGGAGCTGCTGGACACTGCAGCTATAGGAGATAATGCCGTCCTATATTAAAGTACTATTTTCATTTATATCATCTGAAACAGAATTTTACATTAGGGCACCTTTAACAGAGCCAGATACAGTAACATACAACATACAGTAACATAAGGAGGGTGTAAATATCTGGCCTCAAAATGTTTACTTCTATTAATCTACAGACAGTGTGGGTGATGAAATGCCAAAATAGTCTATATACTACAATATGAGGACTGCAAACAAATTTTTAAATAAATTGGCTTGTTTTATAACATAACATAAAAAACAATCTATTGGTTAGGCTGGTCCTATTCTGAAAGGGCTGAATCATTCTGACACAAATTAAGTCCTGCTAGAAATTGAGTGGTTGACTTCATAAACATAAATGGAACCTTGAAATTAATCATTTTTATCTATGGGCAGAAAGGTAGGGCAAAAGCAAACCCGAGGTGAAGAAATTTAATGAATTCAATAAAAAAGTACATGCTGTCCCCTTCTCTGAAGTACTGACCTTTAAGAGACATTTTAACTGCTTATCTAGTCATTACCAGCAAATGGGCACTTTCATTACCTTTAAATGAGAATCTCTGAGCATATTTTATGAGAATTGATAAAGGCTGATAACAGAGACAGACAGAAAAACAGAGAGAGAAGAAATGATCAGTAACCTTTGTCAGTGGCACAGGGAAAAGGTGCAGGCTGTGTTGCAGGTCATAGATAATTGGATTAAAGCAACAAACATAAAAACTGTCGACCAGCTGACAAAGGGAGCAAACAAGTGCAGGGTAAATTTGTAGAAGAACTGAATGGTTGTTACTGAGGAGCATTCCAGCAGAACGGGAGCTCAGCCAAGCTAAGGAATGTTTCCACACGATTCTCACGACTCACTCCCTCATGTTTAAAAAAATATTTGAACAAACTCCAGAGAAGCTTCCAAAACACTCCAACGTGAAGGTCTTTCCTCTGCACACAAGGTCCTTGCAGTCTTTTCAAGGCAAGCCAAACGCACGTAACGCTTTAAAAATCATACAAATATTTTGTGGAAAGATTAAACATTCTGCTTTTAAAATAATGTTCACCCAGATGAGGATTAAACCTAAAAAATATAGGGGTTGAAAGATTGTACAGTAATGGCATAAGATGGTGATATCACAGTACTTTAACATTACTTTAACCACTTTAAATAATGGTATCTTTGGAGAAGAATGCTTTATTCATGAACAAACCTCAATATTAATCATCTACATTTTATTACATATACCATCTAGCATAGTATTACCACTGTTTTAATTAGAATAAACAATTCATTTCTAATACTTCCCAATACAGTACAACATGTTCAATGTTTCAATTCAAAGAAAAAAATCCAATTAAACGGCTTCTTCAGAAATGACTGTCTGATGTGTTTTCAAGTGAAAGCCTTGCTGTGTGTGGACAAACGCTGATAAAGTGCATCTGAAATTCAAAACCAATTTCAACTGCCAAGGTCATCGTCAAAAGCCTCTTTTCAGTGTATTTAATTGTACTTTAGAGTAAAATAAAGCGGATGTTTCATGCCATCAACTAAATTTATTTCTGCGATATGAAAAACATTTACAGTTCATATTAATGCTGCTTAAAATAAAGGTATTAAGGACAAAATCTAACTGAAACGGCTGCTGTCACATTTAACAGGATGTGCAAAAACTACAAACTTGATACTACCAATTGTTTTGACTTCCAATCATGCTTTGCTTGCAAAGAAAGAGCTCACAGCTATTTTACACTTAAGTTTAAACTTTCAGATGCACTTGAAGGCAGTACCATTAAATTAAATGAAAATTAAAACATTAAAATATATACTTTTGATATTCGCAAAACTTATGTTTGAATCCTAGCAAAATAATCCAATAGAATCTTAACCAAATGTCTGATATTTTTATTTCCTTATTTAGCAAAGAATGCCAATCAAACTGTTGCCATTGCAAATATTTTTACCATAACTGACAGTGAAACTATTCAACTGACACCAATTGTGATGATGCCAACTGTAACAAAATCTCAATGAAACACAAGCGAGTCTCTGATTATAAACTTCATCTAGTCAGGTGCTCCTGTAGCTCAACTGGGACACAAGTACTGATAAAAATGAATCCCTTTAATTTACTGCAAGTCACTTTGGATAAAACCATCTGCCAGTTAAATAAATGTAAATGATTATCACACCTTTCGTAATTAAAGACTGAACAGCATCAATTGTTTAACAATTAGCCGGCTTACATTCACCTTCCCTCAATTAAACCCCCTAGTCTTCACATAACCTGTATAATTAGGTAAGAAAAGCAACACATAGCAATACTTAACCAAGCAATCTTTTTAACAAGTCCCTCCCCAAGCATTTACACACTGCTTGTTTTATCCACAGGGGGCTATGCAATCATACCACACTGCCTAGCGCAAATCCTCACAACCATCACCAGGCAGGTCTCTGAAAGCGTCGATACACACCAGTGGTTTAAGTGATGTGCTAACAGAACCCACATACTCACTGACTGGAGCTACAGTAGATGAGACAGAATGCTGGATGTGGCTCACAAAAGCCCCAGAGGATGATTTTAACATGTCCCAGGTGAGAGCAGACCTTTCACCCCTCTATTAACTACATAAGCAGTAATTAAAAATTAAACAACTAGATAGTTAAAGACTTAATTGATAAGTAACAGAAAACTAATAAAGAATAATTGGACATCTATCAGCACACAAAATGTTTTAATGGATGCTATTCCCATTTTATTGTATCTTATTCTATGTAACATTGCTGTAATTTGTTTTAGTATAATGCATTTATTGCACATATTCTCAAATGTTTTGATTAGTTGTTTCAGCAGTACATGTGTGCCTGCTATCCAACTTGCTGTGTGAACAGAATTTTATTTCCTTGGATCAATGTTTTTAAATTTTAACTCCAATACCAACAAGATTATATGTAATTGCTATTTATAAGAGCCCATGAAAACCAAATAATTTTCCATATAAACACCATATTCAGCCTTTAACTAACAGCACCGAAGTTGCTTATCGACATTATCCATCTGTCAGCAACGACTGAGGCATGCATGACTTAACCGAACTCACTAAACAGCTTGACTGTCAAATCAAGCAAACATTATACACTGAAATACTGTGATTTATTTCACATGTCCTAGAAGGTCTCAAAACATACTGCGTTGCCTATACCACAATGTAAAAATTGTTGTAAAAAAGTACTATGTTACTACTAGTGATAAAATTAAGGTTTAGCCAATAACACTGCCAATGTAGTAAAAGTGACATGTGTTTGTCAATTACGGTTACCCATAACTGAAATGTCTGTTAAACCTCTGCATTTAACCCATTCTTCATGAGGAGTGAACACACACTGCAGGTTGTGAACACACACACCCCTGAGTCAGTGGGCAACTATCCCTGCAGTACCTGGGGAGCAATCAGGGGTTAGGTACCTTGCTCAAGAGTACTTCAGTTGCTGGAATTGAACCAGCAACCTACTGATTATAAGCCTGACTCCTTAACCATGTAGTGGACCTTGTTGGCTCGATTGTCACCAAACCTCAAATGGCTGTTCAGCTTAGCGAAAGCAAATCAACAAGAATGCCTTTTCACCCTTTTATTTATCCAGAAGAAGACAGCCAAAGGCTGACAATACCAGAGCCATTTGTAACTTGATTGATAAAACCTACACAAATCCAATGGAACTGATATGTCCTTTACCATGGCTGACTTCACTCAGTTTCCAGATCATAGGCTGGAGGCCAATATGAATATTGAAATGAGTATTGAAAAGTAGAATAAAGGACCATTCCTAGAGTGCCCTGAAGCAGGTGATGGCACAGTTTCCTCAGCGCTAGTTGTTGTTTGGTGTCCCCTTTACGCAGGGCTGGATTACTGAATATATGGCCTTATAACATCACTCGCGGATATGTCTGTATTTTTCACTGCATGCTATGAGTGATGTCAAGTAAATAAACTTTATAATGACAAAGTGACCTTTAAAGAGACTTGTTGAACTGCAACAAAGTCTGACATATAGTTCATCTTACGCATAATTTCAAAAAGACGATCAAGAAATCGGCACGTCTTGACAATTTCTGCTTTCTTTAGTTAACTGATAGATATGATCTCTAACGCAAACCAGGCTGATCACTAGATTTTTTAGACTCGACGACGCAGAACCACAGCAGACCTTTACGAAAAACATTAACGCCAAACATAGGAATAAGCAAATATCAATATATCAAGATTCAAAAACGGAAACATTGATCACGAAATCTGTATCGATTAAAATGCACAGTTTGAGGATTACGTTGATATATAAAAGCAGCTTTCAAGTACTCATTACCTGCGCAATCTTCATAATGCTTTCGCTCAGCTGTCAGTATAAACTGCGATTTGTCGAAATATTGGCTTTTCCTTCATAGTTGCAACCCACTTACTTTGCAATATTTCCATGATGCATCGTGTATAAGGTAATAATCCCATCGCTTCAGGGGTTCATCAATAAGAATAACCCGTAATACAGTCGCGCATAAAACAATAGTGTGTCAGGGACGATTGCACAACCGCAGCTAGTTGACAGCATTAAACGAGTATCTGCGCTCAGGAAATGTAAAATAACACGCTTAATAATTGTACCGGTTTGATGCAAGAACCCCGTCAACAGTAAGACATACACTGCCGAGTGGTATATTTTCACTGCCAATGGGCATGACTGACTCGACCAAACAGCCCCCCCGGCAATTTAAATATTAGCAACCCACACTACTGTAATCTGGTCAGTGATTTGGAGATATGATAACCGAGCATCGCACAGGTCTGATGACACGGACATCATGTTAGATCTGGCACAACACTGCTGGGTGTGCTTATCGGTTCGTGTCAATTGTGACTGGCCCGCGTATATCAACAATGTATGAAAAACATATCAGAATAGCTTATTAAAACAGACATTTGTGACAGATATATAGATTTACAAACTTCCCACGTACCTCTGATGAAATTTCAGCAGTTAATCGGAACGTGTAGGGTTGATCCGTCTTGACTCCAGCTCAAACTGAATAAACTTTGCCCGCTTTTCCCTCTTTTCCTCGCTGGCTAACACACTTGCTAACGTCCGATGAAATCTCTCTGTGATCTTCTTCAACGGCGAACACCGATCTTTCGTTCACACGCTGTTATCTCTATGTGAGGTGTTACCGCTGAACGCAGGTGTAGATAACGGCGCGTCCAGATTTCAGGTAAAGTTTATCTTTATCTCCCGTCCAGCGCCATCTTTACCGCGGGGCACGCCGGGTAATCCTAGGAATCCTGACGCGACGCGTTAGGAGCGCGTCAAGTGTTGGAACGTTGAGGTTAGACTGACTGACTGCAGGTGCGACCGAAGAAGCGTGATGCAACTTTCTCAGAGCAATACGTGCACACGTACAATTTGTTGTGTCGTGTTTCGGACACACTTTCAAAGGAATTTCGCAGATTTGCGTTGCAAATCCTTCATTCAGTTGTAAAGCATTGATTTAAAGTAAAGCCAAATGTAATTGTTGCCATGACGAATGCATCAATTGTACAATTTGGATGCACATGATCACATAAAGTTACACAATCTAATAAATTAAAAAATACCATTGAAAAGACAGATGGAAAGACACCTTAAAAGAATATAGTAAACATTAAATACATTAAATATTTGACCCACTCATACCCTCTTGAGGAGCCTGGGGTTATGTACACATATACCAAAAGTTACACATTAACACAATCTAAATTATTAGATTTTTTTAATGAAAAAGGAAACATTTTTTACTAGGAACATTTTTTCCTTTTTACTAGGAAACATTTAAACGAAGGCCTCGAGAGAATATTTAATGGAGAGAAAACTCAGCAGCAGGTGGCAGTCAAGGGTGCTAGTGTGCCTCATTGCCAGGAGAATATTTGTGTAGTTAATTGTACTATCAGTAAGAGCACAGAGACTCGGTAGTCATTGACAAACACTGACTCATTAGTTTCCCTGTGCGTATCCGGATTTATTTCTGTTACTTAGAAAATAGAAAAATATTTGAGTTCTTCCTGTTTAAATCTCTCCTCCTCCGCAGTTTAACTAGGAGTTCTTTAAACTCCTAAGTATAAGAAACATGTCACAATGTCTTCTTTCTCCTTAATGGTGTGATATAGTGAGGATAGATAACCATTTAATTTAAATATTAAAAGGACTACTGTGTTTATTGAGGAAACATTCCTGTGTGAGGTAAGGTCCTGTTGTCTCAGGACGATCTGACAGGCAGTGTCAGTATTAAGCTGAATACTAATGGTGAACCAGCCTGTTACAGAGGCAGACAGCTGACCTCAGAACAGCCAGCACAAAGCATGTGTTTCTAAAGGGGTCATGGTCCGCTTGCCCCAGACCTCCTGCTACCTTGTATCTGAGAGCTGTCGGAGGCAAACATTTGCATTTCAAGCACAGAGGAGAGACTTCAAATGACTCAAACCACCAAGCAGGCATGATTCATTTTTCGAACACCTGCGGTCTTACGTGGTCATGAAGTTGTCAGAGTGCCTACACACATTCAAACAAACCCTTCAAATCCAGAACAGAAGTTAGAGAGCTATGCATGCATGTCCGCATTTAGACCACCAGATAGGAATAAAACACCTAATTTGTTTTAAGAACAATTTTATGTAAAAGTAGACTTAGACTTTTTTTGAAAGCATGTTAGCGAGGCAAAGCAGCATGAAATAAAGTCTGCTGATTAAGGCTCTTGGCTAATCATATATAAACATCTCAGGTTTGATTAAATAAAATGGAGGGTTACTGAGAGCTTTATCACCAGATTTGCCACATTGAGATTAATGTGCTGCAAAGCGCTTCGGATTAAATGACTGAGCAAAATAGCAAAGCAACCTATTAATAATAATAATAACATGTGGACCATTAATATAATAGCAATTGTATTTTAGTAAATGGACCTAAAATATAGGTTTCTTTATCCTTATGCAAACAAAATATATTTTGGTCTGTACCATGTGACCATGTTTATATTTTAGATCTCAAATTATATCAAATGTGAAGATACTATCTGACCCAGCTTCTGTCAGTATAAACAGCTCAGCAGTCCAGTAGCAGTCAAAAGATACATTGAGAGTCTGGTTTGTTTTGGGTGAAAAGTGCATATTCAGATAAATAGTGGTTGGTGTAACTATAAAGCCCCTGTGTGTGTTTCTAAGGTAAACATAATTTCAGTTGCGTTTTGCAAAACATTAAACCATAGCAGTGACTAAATACTGGAAAATTGGTGCTTTAATTATTTGCAGCACTCAGACTGTTTTTCTGTGAAACAGGAGGAACCATGACAGCTTCAAACATTAAACTTTCTTCTATGCCCCTTTAGTGCCTTTGGTTGTTTGTTTTCCAAAGTTGTGAGCAGGTTCTGGGCTGCTGGAAAACTCATTTATAGCATAGCAGGAAAACTGCCACTCCTTTACTAATGCATGGAAAAGCTCACAGCTCACAAATCATGCTCAGGGCTGTTTCCAAAAGGGTCTCTGTCATTTACACAGAGCAGATTTCCCGCTACATATTTGATTTATACACATGATACAATAAATTGTCAAGGTAAGCCACAGACTATAAGAGACCTGTGGTATGTTAAAATTTCATTTTACCTACGTTATGTTTCTATTAAGAAGACAAGAGAATTTATTTAAATCAGCACTGTCCTTTAAAATTTGGTGTGTGACAGTACCAAGAGCAGCCACAAGGGGAGGACATGTGTCAGTAATTTAGGATAGAACCAAACCCTTATTGAACCTGTCACATTATTTATGATTTTCAGAATGATTCATTACTATAATAACTTCCAAGAACTTGATGGGAAAAATTTATTGGAAGAAAAATAGTACACACGTGGTTTTCAATTATACTAACTATTTAAAATGGTATCTTTGGGCTTTTTAAAAGTTTATTAAAATATGTATTGTTTATCTTGCTTGTTGTGTGTTTACATTAGTTTGATGTCATTATAAAACCTCACCCTTCATAATCTTGTGACTCTGTTTAAAGATGTGTTGTGTATTGACAAACATTATTCTGTACACATAAAATAGTGACACAATAGCCCACAACATAGCTGTCCACATTATTACAATGTAATGTAATATAGTTGGTAATATAGTTGCAATGTAATATAGTTGGTACCAGGTATTGCAGGCTAAATGCTTCACTGCAAGCACTGTTTATATTAGGTTTCACACATTGATGTGTTATGCTTGAATACAAAGCAGTTTTCAACTGAAAGTACATCTACTTGGTAAACGGTTTGGCCTTTTACATTGTTAATACATTGAGTATTATAAGCAGAGGACTTTAAAGGCTCAGTCTGCTGTGAAGAGCAACACTTCTTACAGCTGAACGTCTTGCAGTCTCCACAGAAGGTCACAGATATTCACATTTGAACTCTTTTAAAATAAGGTTTACTTAAAAATTTACAAGAATTCTGAACCCCGTGTACAAATGTACAAGAATTTGTGCCACGGAAGCTGGCAAGGGCTGCAGAAGTTTGTGAAAAACGGATGATCCTTGTTATCCCAGTACAATTTGATGATGTTCCAAAGAGGATAGTTTTTTCTTCATGCTTCAGTATCATGTTATTGGTTCATTGGAAGAAAGAAAATCCCACACATAGAATTGTACATAACACTATCTGATTTAGTTCCTGATATCTGAATAGTTCTTAGTAAACCGGAATGCCAAAACTCCTGTATTCCCAACTGTATGCCATGAATAATATACAAACCTGCAACCAAAGCCAGTTTAATTGAAAATTTAAACAAAAAGGCCACAAATACTTTTTTGTGTTCGCTTTGATAGTAGGTTTTCAGTAAGATCCATCACAAACACACAATGTGCAATATATAATGAGACATTCAGTCTTTAAAAGTCAGATTTCTTCTCCTCGTTAGCAGCTTTTTATCTCCCATTTCCTCTCAAAACTCTTCTTTCTTCATTTCAATGGCTCTTTGAACTGCTCATAGGCGCTATTGATCAGACTCAGAGATGGGAGGCACATGTATTACTGCTCATTAGGCAAAACTGCCTGTTATCAGCAGCCATCAGTAATCAGGAAACTGCTCCGGTTTTTGTTCCTCCTTGTGCCGGTTGATTGGAGCCCTGCAGCCGTGCAGGCAGCTGCTTTCTGAAGAATGATGAGGTTATTTTTACTAGCTACAATGACAGACAGGTTGATCTCAGCAGGGACTTTTGTGACGGCCCCTCAACCTCAGCGTTCTCGCATTCTGTCGCGTTGTAGCACAAGTGCAGATAAGCTGGTCACAGGGAAAGACAATACCCACATGAACCTATTTTCCTAAAAACAATGCTGTGAAGAACGTGAACGCCCAGCTTGTCCATCGCTCTCAGCATTCCCCAGACCCTTGCAGCTGCCGAAGTTTGACCCCAGTCCCTCCATTACGGCCAATGCTGTTATTTTAGAAGGTCTGTGATATTAGCCTGTCCAATGGTCTCATCTCTAATGGAAAAGAACATTAGATTGCACAGGTCAGCAGGGCTGAGACATACACCGCTCATCTTTCAATATATAGTTGTTGACAGATGACACATCGGTATAAAAGTCATGTTCTTGTACTTTAGACTTCAAAGGCAGGGATCCCTATATCACACTTGAAATAGCAGTTCGTTTCACCACCTTCATGGCGTGGTCTCTGAACAGCACACAGACACCAGTTGCATTATGGGAGCTCCTTGGGAGTATAACAGATGCTCAGGTGCAGCTGGAAGACGCCAAGTTGCTTTTAATGCTCAACGTAACTGCTGCATTTTAGTTTAAACAGCTGTGACTGAATGATGTTTTAAAATCACATACTTTATACACAATACTGTACACACTGCATTCCCACATTCTATAAAGTAAATAAACAATACAGTTACAAAATACATTACAATGTTATGGCTTGACTGAGTGAATCTCATAAAGTCTGAATAAAAATAAAATTAAGATTGCTGCATTGCAACATTTAATGACATTTAATACCAATCCACCGGATCCCCTATTATCATTAACTATTATCAACACTGTAAAAAACAAATAGTTATTTTTTAACAAACGAACAGGTTGTTTTTATGCTAAAATATACATGATAATATTCTACTATTTGAATGGATTTTAATGTAAACATAATCTTCACATAATAATCTTTTTCCCTATGCTCTGCCCTTGGTTGTTTACTTTTCTGTCTCTATAATTTATAGACACAGTGTCTTACAATTTTCACCCCCACCATCAGCAGCCAAGGATCAGGTGTCCAGTTATTATAAGTGTTCTACAGTGACACAGTCTGCTTTGAGTAACATGTGGGAAAACACACATGTGAGCTTTTCCTCTCCTGTATCCTTCAAGTCCAATCTTTCCAAAGTTTTTTCCAAGTTTTTCAAAATAGCTTGAGGCGGCATTGATACTGGGGTACATCAGAGGCATGATCATATGATATGTCTGATAACTGTACTTTTGAGAACAATGCATTGAGACAGAGGAATGAAGAAATAGCCTGGACTTGTAAATGATGGTGTAACTCAGAATGCAGTCCCCTGTAAACCGTAAAAGGCTGAGACTACTCAAATTTGAAGAAGGTAGTTCTCTCAGTTTAACTTAATAATTGAAAACTCAATTTAATTGTGTTACGCTAATGAGGTCTTTGCATTAAACTAACTTACATGTTATGTACAGATAACTTAAAAGACATATGGACTAAACTTCAACTGTCAGAGTTGAACAATTAAAAGCACAATGTAAAAAACTGTATCCCACCACAACACTTTGTTATATTGACCAATCATAATGTGCTTTCAAGAACAATAATGTCCTTTTTTAAAAAAATAAATAAATAAACCATTTAAACAAGTTTAGTCAAATAAATTTGGCTTTCCAAAGCTACATAGTGGTTAAGTTAGTGGGCCTTGTGTTCTTCCAAAAAATTTACTAGAATGAATCAATTTCCAATTCACTAAATAATTTATTCCATTCACTAAATAAAGCTGACTTTACAACATTGTTTGTATGGTTTTATTATGGTAATAGCTTATCATACAGCTAGCTGATTAGCCTAAATGGCTAACTTGCTTATGTGTCCATATATACCAAATCCCTATACAAGTAAGACAGTGTGCTGGTAAGTTAGATCACTAATTTAAATGCTCGCAAATGTGATTGGTGGGATTATTAACTCCCATGGTTTCATCACTCCCTGATTTCATTCACAGATGTATTTCTAACCCACAACCCCCACCCACCCTTAGTTTACAGTGACTCTCACTAGCATGTGAAATCAGAGATCTGATATATCACTCTTCTCACTTTCTCCCATACAATGATGAACTGCACAAATCGTGACTGTATTCAGCTGGTGGCCATGTATGTACCTAACATTGATAAGCTCTAAACACTTCAACTGTCTTTCCTCATATAACACTGACTTTAAATGTGTAGTTGGCCTTTATAAGTTTCACACATTGACCATGTCACATCTGCATTATCATTTAATATCAGTGTGACGTTTGAAAGAGGATCGTTCAACAGACAGGTGGCTGTGAGCGTACTGTTGCACTCCAGGGCTGAGTGAATAAGCTAAGCAATAAACAGCTTCAAAGCATTTGCTTTACTGCCATTGAGGACTGTGATGGTTATCTGGAGAAAGAAAAAGAGAAAGAGGATTATTTGGAATTGTTAGTTTTCTTTTTTCACTGAAGAACAGGTAAATATTTTCTGTTTTGTAAGCTTTGTTGGTTTTTAAGCATGATTAAGCACAATGAAGCAAGTGCAAACGTGTACAGCCTGGTTGGCATATGAGGTAAAGAAAGCACAAGGTTTCTCTGTGAAAGATCAAATGCTGTGACAATGTTTCTAATTGTTTGATCAAATCTTGGCCGCCCTTGTCAGAGGACTTCAGCATTTAAACATATGGGGCTGGTGGCGTTTAAGACCTGTTCCTGTAGCTCAACTGGTAGAGCATTGTGCTATCATTGCAAAGGTTGTGGGTTCAATCCCAGGGAACACAAGTACTGATAAAAGTGTATACCTTGCATTCACTGTGAGTTGCTTTGGATAATAGTGTCTGCCGAATGAATGAATGTAAGACAAACTGACTGGCATATATAGTCAATTTTGTGAGTATGTGTCATTTATGAGTTTATTTTTCTGAAATAATAGACTGGTATAAAGAAAGTTATCCCAACACCTTTTTCCCCAAATAATATAATTACAGTTTATAGCTCTGAATGTCCCCAGGCAAATTTAATCAATCCAATTCTTCCAGAAGTTCCCACTGATCAATCTTAACTTCCAGGAGGCTTCTGTATGTTACATACAATAAGCCAATGATTTTGAACCTTGAATCTTTTTTTAAAACAGCTTCCTGATACATCCCTTGTTAGAAGCCAAATGAAAAAGAAAACCTTCATTCCTTAATGGAAGGCAAGTCAATGAATACTTAGTGTATATTAAATTAAGGGCAGACCTGTATAAGACCCTTCTGGTTATCCTATATATGGATCACTTCAGAAATGTGATCCATATGTTTTTGCTGTTTTAAGATGTAAGAATGAATAATACAGCCTAAGGCTTCTCTCTGCGCTACAATGCTAAATATCAGATGTCAAATACACCATAGACGTATGCTGATAGTTCTGTATACACTCTGCTTTGACACGCTACTTAGCTGACGCATTCATACATATTGAGCGAGACATAAGACAACCTTGACAGCCTCTCTTATTCACTTTTCAATATCGTTTAGCTCAGGAAGGGCACAGAGCATCAGTTAATGCAATGCGTGTGCACATGCTCAGGAAAGATTGGTCAATTGCTCAGCATTGAATTGCTTTTAAAGGGTTTCTATTGATCTTTTGAAGGGCACTTTTGATGATTATATTAAAACTAGTACATAGGCTATTTTGCTAGTTAAGGCACTTTCCTGGGGAGGTGATGTTCAATATAGCTTAGGCTACTCACATACTATTAAAAATTTAATCAGATCTATAAGAGAGTGTCTTTTTTTTGCTAAACACACTGTTTGTTGATTTATGTACTTAAACATCAGGGTACGATGAAGTTACATTATTTGTTATGAGCTGTGCTTATTGCATTTGTTGTGTTTCTTGGGTCAACTCGGGCAGTTCACACACAGCATCAGGCAACTGTTTGTCCTGAGGGACACTGGGAGCTGGTCGGGGTGAGAAGGTCAAGTACATTGTAGTCATAAATCAAAACCATTGTGATTGTGTTCCTATAGAGAGAGAGCTTCAGTTACAGCATGAGCTGCTTTTCTTGTCACTCAGCTAGATCCAGTTACACATTTTATCACGCAAACCAGAAAATGGTTGTTTGTTGTCCAGATTGAGAAATACATTTACATTTTTATAGCCCAAATATCTTGACTTTTTTTCTTACTTAAATAACTGCAATATTATTGACATTCATATTTTTATCAACTACTGTTGATAAAACTACTGTTGATTAAACAAAAATTAAATGTGAGGCAGCATTTTACAACATCTGTAACACAGTGGCTGTTTGACTGTTGGTTGCCATGCTTTTTGATCCCTTTAGCCTAGATGATGGCAGTCAAAAATGTCCATTTAAAAGGCAAATTAAGCTTTTTTTAGTAAAAAAAAATATATATATATATATATATATATAATATATTATAAAAAGTTATAATATGCGAATCACAAACATGTAAAATCACATTCTTAAATATTTAAGAAGTAAAAATAATGCATTTTAGGAGAACATGCTTGTTGGAGGGCGTCTAAAGCAAGGCCAAGGTGTGTTTAAGCTGTGCCTTACACATAGCAGGCTGCACAAAAAAGTGTGTATATTCTTGCCATCCACTGACTTCAAGGTTTCAAATGCCTATTGGCCTTTTGTATTCCTCTCTATCTTCAGCTGCTCTGGGGTCAAGGTTGTGGCAGGCGCAGAATGTTTGTTGTTCCTCTCGCTGGTCATTCGGCCACATTCATATTGTAACATAAACAGTGAAGCATTTCGTGCCAGGTGGTTAGAGAAGCACCTCAGTACCACATATCTGAGAGTCATTCAATACTGAAGCCATCAAGGTCTTAGACTCCTGATGGATCACCTTCTACAACACCATGCATTGTGTGTAGATTACTAGCAATTAGAGAAGAAGGCATCCCACAGCTGCACTGTACATCTGAATGTAAGACCTCTCAACCCCTTGACTGTCAACTATTTCAGAGTCATCTGGTCAAAATTAGCTCTTCTTCCAGACCACACCATCCCCCTTAGCTTCTCTGCCTGTAGTTAATGCTACAATGAGCTACAGGATTGAGTAACAACAATAGGGACACATCCCTTGGGTTATGGTCACACAAACATGTGTCGTGATTAGACCATACAAACAAGCACAACACAAACACAAAAGTCTGTGGTAATTTCCCATCATGCACACAGTGCAGCAATACAGTGCAATATTCAGATATAAGTGACAGGAGTGAAGCATCCCAACATTAATTCCTACTTCAAAATTTTCTGCACAGTAGAAGATGTGTGTCAATGACCTGAGTGGGTTTATGCCAAACTTATAGTTTTAAAATGCATGAAACAAACGTAATTATAACAGGGATTCTGGGTGCAGGACACTTCCTCCTTTTTTTAAACAGTTTGAAATTATTTTAAATGTTTCCTTTGAGGGGTGTTATGTGTGTGGTGGGTCAAGTGGGTGTGAGTTCAGCTGCTCTTTCTGTCTGTGTCAGGTTTCGCCTAATGTAGTTTTAGTGCTTCCACCTATCAAAGAGAGCTTACAAAAGGATTGGTGCTCCGCACACAATTAGATGTCAAGCGGATTAGGAGGAGTCTGAGACCTTGGGCCTTCTTAATAAAGAGTAAGCCTGGATGTCAAGACCAAAAAACCAGTTTAACTCTAGCTGTGGGCTGTTCTATCCTCACAAGAAGCAATTTAAAATAAATTGCTGTCTAACAGCCATTCTCTTGTCATTGAACAGTTTGCTTTTTAGCCAATAGTGAAAAACCTCACTCAAGGGAACATAGAAAATTAAGCTGGACTCCAAAATTTCTCAGGAGGAAAGAAGGTTCATTTTTAAATCTGGAATCAGGATAAGGGACCCTTCAGATTTGGAAGTCAAAACAATGTTTAAGTGTTGCCTGAGTTGAATATAGGCATTCTTAGGGGTTAATTTAACACTGCTACAATCTGTCAATGTGCTTGGTGACAGAGGACGAGCATATGTCTCTCGCCCTGCCTTAAGTGAAGAAACAGGGCAGGGTGAGAGGTTGTGAAGTGCAGGGGCGCGTGCGTCACCTTGCCCTCCATCTGAGAGGGAGGTTTAGGGTGAGGAGAAGGTCAAACAGCCACTTCTTCATGCTGTCTGCAACTTAGACACATGCCAAAATAACTTCAAAGACAGATGCCCAGCATACACAAAATGTAAAGAGAGAGACACGTCTTGAAGGCAGAAAACAACACCACGGTGCACAGTTACCATCAACACGGACAGCCCAGTGGATCCTGATTGACTGTATCCTGATATTCACAAGGAAAAAACATCAGACTGTAAGAAAGGGTAGGTCATGAATCTTTTTGTGTAAATAGGCTTCATTGTAAATTTTTACTTATACACCAAATATATATAAAATATATAAAAGTTGTTAAGGCAACAATGGTTTATTTAAAATGTCAAAAATGTACAGTTTAATGGTCAGATAGGTATATCACTTTATTATTGTTGTGGATGTGTAAATGTAACACAATCTTGTTTGGATGTATTTTAATGTTGTTGGACTGCTCATTAGCAACTAATTGTAAAGCTTAGATTTACTGGTGGACACATTTCTGTGGTCTGTACAGCGTGAGAAACATCAGTGAGTTGTAAATGGAGTTTATAAATACCACCATGGCTAATAAAACTGTGACTCTATAATCTACTTTCTCTGGCACTTGCTAAGCAGTGTGAACATAGCAAACAACATCAACAGAAGATTGTAAGTACAAGGAAATTTATTCCTATATAAATTATATAATTAAGTTGCTTGAACATTGATATGATGTTGCTAGGTGGTATCTAAGGTGTTCTCGGTTGTTGCTAGGCAATTGCTAAGAGGTAGCTATGGTGTTCTGCAATATAGCTTAGCAGATGCTAACATGGTTTGGGTGGTTGTTAAAGTTTGAGTTTGACATTGCTAGACAGACTTTATTTTATTGCTGGAAAGATTTTACTTCAATTAAAAGAGAAAGAAAACATGTTAATGTTCCATTGAGTTTGGATTGAAACTGCCATACAGAATAATATAGAATGTGTACCATATGCAGTGTGATGAACCCATATGTTAAAAATAATAAGAAGGAAGCTTCAATCTGTTCACTAGTTTAGTCTCACTCTGCTGGTACAAACAGAAGGCATCCTCGCTGTGTTGCTATAGTAACAGTGACCACCAAAGGCACATAAACCAGGATAACACTGTGATATTCATCCACTTTGCTTGAAATGTGAGAGGTCTTTCACAGATGCGGTGTAGAGGGAGGAGCTGTATTTAAAGCACATCTAAAATGGCCCTTTGAAGATGCTTTTATGATTAAATTCATGCTAGTATTTTGAAGAAGATTATATTGTCCTATGCAGCACAGATATCAAAGGTATATCATTAACATGGGCTGAGTGTGTGAGTCCAAATATACCAAACATCCAAGCTGCTGACTGTTAAACACCCACTGAGCTCTTATTCATGTCTTCCTGGCAAGCATGTGTAGTGAAAAGAAAGGGCTCTTGTACAGTTTGCTGGATTAAAGCACAGGTTTAAAATAAGGGTTTGTCTTAGGTACAGTTTACAAAATAACAGTTTTGTAATGATGCTACTGTAATAGTGTTTAAATAATGTCACATTAAATCATAAGTATTTAAAAGTATTTAAAAAGTATTTGGCATAAACAGGCCTGACACACTGAAATGTAAGGATTACAAAAGCAAAAAAGCAATTTTGTATTTTCATGTGTAAAAAGTAATAAAAAGGGGAAAAATCATGTAAGATACAGTGGAAGATACCATGTTTAATAAAGCATAATTTATACACATTATGGTGTCACAATATTTAAACTATATACAGAACATCATATTACATAGCACAAACCATTTAAATTAGTTAAATCCTGTAAGATTAGCAAAACAAACACTGCATGTGCTACTTAAAAAACTGTCATCAATGTTTAAATTTGCTGTAATTGTTTTGACTGAATAATGGTGTAAAATCACTACTGATGCACAACAGAAGACTTTTAATGCCCTAATTATTGCACTGCCATCTTCAGTCCAAACATAATCAGGTCATAGAGGGACAGAGATGCAAATTTAAATAGTTAAAATTTGCAGAGATGAATGGCTGGAATAATAGCCACACCATTATCTCAATAATCTCAATAAACACGGGCAACCAAAACCAATGAGTTTTGAGTGTGTTCCTATTCATCCACACTCAGATGGCTCTTTCACAAATAGGCTATTAGGATAAAACTTCAAGAGCCCATTAAACCACCTACCTATTATGCTTTTGGATTGTAGAGTTGTTTTGCTTTCAAAAAATTATTTAAAGAGACAACAGCTACATGTGAGCTTTTCCATACGCTCTCATTCACAGTAATGTATTTGTACACCAGTGAGCGGGAATGCGTGTATATATGTGCGTGCATGTGTATGTGTTCTTGCGGTCTCCCTTCGCAGCAGTGTGGACATGTAGATGCCTGTTTTCAAATGTTTCACAGGCCTGATATTGTTGAGATAATCTGTTGAAAAATGATCCGCTCCACACTATCGCCTGCAGAGGAACGTGTGGGCACATCAGCCCCCAACATCAGGAGTCTTGTCTGTCGCTACAGCAACAGTAAAAAGCCCTGCTATTACCGCAATAGCATTCAAAAGCATTTCTGCCAGACTGTAAGCAAACCGACAAAAAATGTGTGCAATGCCCACATCTATTATCTTTGTTCATCTGTGCTGAAGAATGTTTACAGGGGCGGCATGAAACAGCAAAAAACTAGCTGTGGGTTAATAAAAGTTGAAACATCCAAAGCGTCCGAGGGTTTGACAAACAACATGTGACGCCTTTATATGTTTTTAACCACTGTACTGTAATTGATTGTTCTCTGAGCTGTGTGAGAAGTTTAGGGAGGATGGTAGTAAGGGACGCCTGTCTCTTTAAGAGCCAGTCCTTGAGCAGGTTGGCTTGTTGAGTAGGGAGGTGGATCGTTGTCTCCTGCTACAAACAAGCATTTCTATTAACAAAACGTGCCTCACTACCAGGCTGATCTTGAGGGCACACATATACAAGACTAAATAGTTGCAAGTATTCTTTTTTCTTTGTTTTACAAGACTTCCTCATGGTGTAGGTATGTGCATGTGAGTTTCAACACTATACTGGAGGGGCCACCAACAGCTCAGGTGTGTAACATCTACAGTATTTAAGAGTAAGTGTATTTATATATTTTGTCATGTAACAGAGTTAATATATTTTTTATATGATTTAAAAAATAATTTAAAGAGCTTCATTATTCTTGACTTTTTGAATATTTTTTATTAAAGCTTACTTCATCCTAGACTAAAATATGCTCTGGTCAGGCTTAGGCATATAACTTGTCTTATAAATTTACACAATAAAGTGGGAATTGTGTATGGCATCATTGTTGTGTTAAAGCAGATGATGAGAAAAGATGCCATGTTTTTCTGTTAAGTTTTCATGCCAGCTCATATAAAGATAAATGTTTACTGTATTTGCATTTGAGATGTGCAGTTTTTAGTGCTTTGTTTCTAAATAGTTTTTGTCTGGTTTTATAACCTATAACATACTTTTTGCACAAAAGTTTCTTTGTAGTGAAAAAGGTTCTATAAACTGTAGAAAGGTAAGAAAGGAACAGTTCCTTTAGGAACTTTTGACTAAAAGGTTCTTTGGAGAACCAAAAAGGTTCTTCTGGATATCTGAACATCTGTGACAAATATTAATTTGCTTAAACTGTTTTTAAAATAAGGTGGTGTGGTTCATATATGCATAATGACAGAAATGACCCACCCTTCTGTTCTGATGAATAGAATATAGTATTTGAAAACCTCTACCATACAATTCTAAGTAGCATTAGCAAAGGCTCCTTAGGATAAATGTGTCTGTGCTTTTTCTAAACAAAATTGAACAAGGGGGTCGAATGAACATTTGAAGACATTATGAAATAGTATATAAACGTGCACCTGTGACAGAACAATCTATATAATTGCACCAATTTGCAATGTTGCTTGGCAACCATAAGCAGCATGGTGTTACAACTAGACCTATTTTATAACAGTGAATTAGTTTATTTGCTCTTTATTGGACATCTGTGTCTTTTGCTGTATTGATATTGCTGTGATTCACTCACAGTAAAATCACTGCATGGCCTCTCAGTGCTTATTGGTTTAATTGACAACAATCTGAAAAACAACTTTCCAAACAGAGGGGCACATAAGTGACACAGCTGTTTTTACATCTTTGATAATTTAGTACAGACAATAACCCATAGAAAGAAGTTAATAACACAGAGCTACACAACACTAAGGTTTAGGCTTGCAGTGGCTGCATCTACATCTGCTGGATACCCTTTGATGTTTGGTGAAAGATTGACCACAAAAATGATAAGATTGTCTATATGCGTGGTTTCCAATAGATAATGTGTCAAATAGCATTAAAGACTTCTCAAGTTTTTCCACATCTGGTGTGACACTGATTAATTAAACACGGTTAGAAATAGCACCTGCCATAAACAGTGACTGAGCTGCCCAGGAAATAAACACATGTATAAATATAGCTTGCTTGCTATGGCTGCCAGGTGTCTGAGACCAACCAGAAAGAATAAGCGATAATTGACATGGAATCCCCAGCTAGGATTATAGATGGTAGCTTTCCATTGTGAGATGGGTGCAAGCCTTGTATCATTTAAAGAACCTATTATTGGATTTCACATTGGAAATATTTTCCAAATTCATTCTCATTAGAAGGTGTGAGAGGCTGTAATTATTAAGCTACAATGGAAAAACACAAACTGGGTGCAGTGATAAATAAAGAACTCAGTCTCACAATCTACAGATGGCTATCAGAGGATTACAGGAAAGATTCAGAAATCTCCAGTCTTCCTGGCTCTGTGTCTTTTCTATCTCATTCCAAGACCTGTAGATCATAAAAGATCATTGATAAATGTAGTACACTTATTTTACTGGAGATTGACCCCCACTAGACTGAAATTGATCTCAATAATCCATCACAATGCATCATCTTAAACAGCATTTCTCCTGCCTGCCCTTAAAAGGTGCTGTGCTGTGTGCGCTTCACGGGAACAACAAGCAGGTTGTAGACAAAACAAAACAATTCGCGCCAGTCCTTATCTTAGCATGTGTGCCCGTAGAAAGCCTTGATCTGTGTAAATATGCAAACAAGGTGGGGTAGGAGTGGTGCAGCCTTGTTGTAAGTGTCCACCATCAAAGATTCACTAGCAGTTTTAATTATTAAGCGAGTGTCTGTTGGCTGTTCCGTGATCACGTTTCACTCTGTTTGATGTTTGAGGAGAGTGTGAAAGCGTTCCAAGTTCTTCATCCTGCCCTGACTCAGGTTTGATGTTACGGTGTTATGGGCAGCCACCACCCAAGCATCTCTGGTTTTTATAGCTTAATTTCTCCTTTTATATGGGTTTATGTGGCTTATATTGGTCTATGGTGAATAAACAGTGTTATTTTATTTTATGCATGTTAATCTGTTTTTTCTTATTGTTTCAGATTGCCCTGCAACATGAAACTTACTGTAGTTCTGCTGCTGTGTGGCTGCTATGTGCTTTTTGAACAGAACTGTGAAGCCCAAGGTAGATACTTAATTTTTTAAATCCCTGGCTATGAGTTGCTGTGCTTTTACTGTACTTTTACTGTATTTTTATTAACAATTTTAAAGCTGATTACAATAAACCAATCATCTGAAAGTCTAATAAACTGCACTAGTCAAAAACCTAATAAACTCTGTTTATACTCTTGTAGTTATATACTTTTTCACTACTAATACCTTTTAATACTGAAATATGCTGTAAAGATTTATGCAGTATGTACAAGAAACAAGATCTATGACAATGCAAACTGAAGTCAGGTTCTAGAAATAAGTATCTAGGAACAGGCGTGTAAACTATGCACTTGTCAAATGTCTATAAGATCAAAGAATTGGTTCTATAGGCTATTGATTTCCGCAAACAGCTCCTGCCAACTGTACTGCAACAGAATCCCAGTGAACAGATTACATAAAACTCAGCATTAGACCTTTGATGGGTCTTTTGTGGGTGATCCATCTCTTGAGTATTCAGCTGTGAAATTCCTTTCTGGTTACAGAATGTGACAAATCTGTGTCTCAGTTGTTGGGTGCGAGACGCTGAGTGTGTGTGTCTGACACGCGTGTTGGGGGCAAAGGTCAATGCCCAAAATCCATGGCTTCAAGCAAGCCAGAGGAAATGTCCCCACTGGTGTGCAGTCGAAGGGGGGAAGACTTGATTTGTCTGTCCTGGCAAAATGTTTTTCTAGCAGAGCAAACGCTCGAGTGGTCACAGAAGCTGAATGATCCATAATCTCACTGGGATCTAGTTACCTCCCCTTCAGCTCCTCGCACAGTACGGCTGGCCTTTTACTCACTCCACCTGCTCCAAAATGAGACCCTAGACATACACACACACACTCGCTGAGGTCCGTGGAGTGTGTGGTCTGTCTGGGGTTGAAGGGAAACCCATACCTGCATGTTTCACTGGCACCAAGGAGCAGATCTTGGTTTCAGGGGTTCTGGAGATGGAATATTGGGTTTCATGGACCCAGGAATAAATTTAGATCTCTCTGGTTTTCATATGCGGTGAGCCTACTCACTGGGGTGGTAGATTGGGGTCCCCCCAAGGGGTGATTCACAGACTGCAGGATGGAGACAGTGACAGCACCTGTTGCCCTGCACTCACTGACATTCTTAAACACTGAACCCTTGGACAACCAACTACACAAGCTGTTGGCAACTTGGCCATTGTTAACCATTGTAATGATCACTATGGCCCACTGTGGCTTATGACATATCCTTTCTATTGTAAATCAAGGCCACTGAATCAGCACATGACAGATCACATCAGCAGGTGTTTATGTTTACTTTGCAATATGAATATAAAGCTTTTCTCCAGCTATTAACATAAAAAATGACATTGGCTTTTATATGGCCCCACAAAACAGATTTGAGGTTTTTAAATGTTATTTGTAGCGCTACTATTACAGAAGGAGTAATTCTTTATGGTTCAAAGGACTACATTGAAAAAATGTTCCATCTCAATAAAATCTTGTAAAAATGTTCCATCTCAATAAATTAATATAACAATAATTCTGGGAGCAGACCAGTATTGATCTGGCATAACAACAATAGAAATCTCAATAAAGGCAACAGCATCAAATAATTAGAGTCATAAATAGTACAAGTAGAATTTAACAAAATTATTTGCTTCCACAAACACTTTACTTGTCCATAACTATAAACAAAAGCACTTATAACTATAAACAGAGTTCTGTTTTTGTATTTTACCCCTGTACTAATCTTGCTGGGACTCTAAATTTGGCATTGTGTACCCTGAAAATAAATTAATACATTAAATTAAACTCTTGTGAAATTCCTTATCTGTCCCTTACAGAGAAAAGCATATATTTAAATAATAATGTACATGCTTCATAATTTAGAATTTAGAATTTTAAAACATTTTTTACACCACTACTGCATTGGGCCTGGATGCATACAGTATCTATGTAGATTCAACTCTTTTTAATAACTCTGTTTAGTGCTGCATGTTCAGAGGACATGAGAGGAAAGCTGACTGCACCACATATGTGTGTCAGCACCCTGAGCCAATCAGACAGCAGTTAGCATTAGTCATGTCCTGTTGCCACACCCACAGTAATTAACACTGTGTAGTGTTTACTTCATAAGTATTCACTGTGTCCTTTAAGTAGATGTGGATTTAAGCAATGATTCATACATGTTACACCTTCATCCATCATCAGTGTATTCTGATTTCCCTGACAATTTCTTTAAAATCACAGCAGTCCGTAAGGACCACATTTCACATAATTTCTGAAGTATTTTCATAAAATATTCCATTACCATCACAAAATCTATAGTGACAAAGTATAAAAAGCATTCAAGTTTCATTGAAAAATGCCAATTTCATTTTTAGAACATGATTGATCCATCTAATAAAAGCAAAGACATCTGACCAACTGTACAAAGGATATAACACAGCAAATGTTACAAATCTGGTTACAAATATTTAGCATTAAAGAAATTGTTAATCAGTCTTGAAAAAGTGTGGAGTCAAGGTTTTGAATGTATGTATGTAGGTACCTGCAAACGTTGAAGTTAAATTTTACCATTCACTGCTTTATATGTACTGCAGTGAAAAAGAACTTTACAACCTGGTTGTACTTTTCAGCTCTTCCAGTGAAAAAGCCTGCATGCATTGTTTAATGCTCTGTGTGTTTCACACAATAAGGGTTAAACAGTTGGCCAAAGTGAAATGAAAAATGGCCCGAGTTCCAACTCTAGGGAATGATCAGGAGCTTACAAATGTATTGTCTCACGTACCAGTTGTTTTCAGAAACAGTTATTTACAAAATTTACTGAGCATGTCAGATGATGAAAAAAGTAAGCAAATTCTCACAAGGGCACACGTGACTCACACGCTTATCACTGTTTGCATGCTGCTTCCTGGCTGTTTAAAATAACTTGTCATGTTTGGTGTAAATACTATTCCTCTGGAAAGAGCATGTGATGTAACAAGCACGCTTTCACACTTTGCCTCTGTGCTTAGAGATTTTAAAGTAGGGGTTGGGCCCTGGGCGATGGCAAATTCTTGTGATGTTCGGGCAAAGCCCATACGGGCGGAGACATGAGCACATTCCTCTCCTCCCACTGCACACGCTCCTCTCGTGCCCATCACCGCAAACACACGCGCTTCCTGGACGTCCCCCAACACACACAGGCCGCACAAACATCTACACACCCTAATGCAAACCCAATACTGGATAAACTGTGTTACTAGTATCTGTAAAAGTCCACAAACTTTTACATAAAAATATATTACCAGTCAATTGACTTAAATGTGTTTTGTGATCTTTAAACCTTTTAATATGAAGATACGCTTCAAAGCTTTCAATTAGTTTTGTAGAGAAAAATACAATACAAACAATAAAACTAACTTTAGCCAATTAGGGGCCAGCTTGTATAGATTGTATTGAACTCAGTACTTATATCTGGGTGATGCCTCAAGAAACCGAGAGATAAAATGACACATTTTTGCAAATTATAGGCAAAGAGTGACCACTTTTAAGAAGCTACAATATAAGTTTTGATTTATTTTGCATTTACAACATAACTGAATTTAACTTTTATATTCTAAAATGTGGGGGGAAAGCATTACCCTTTGTTGACCAGCACTGTTTGTGTCTTGTGTTGATTATTTAATTTTTTCAGATATTTTCAAAATTTAATTTGTACAATATAATATCATTTGACAGGCTTTTTTTTAATTCAGTGTACCCAAATAAAGCAGTGATAGAAATTGTGAAACATGCATTTTACTGAAGCAAAAAGGAAAGCTATGACAATTATTAGTTTGTGTTTCCTGTGCTTTCCTCTGGTTTGTCTAGTGTCTCCCACTGGTAGCTTGTCAGAATTAATTAGTGTTTCCTTTAGGCAAGATCACAACATGTTTATGCATCTTAGCAGCATGCTAAATGTTATTCAGAAGTCAACAAGCTACATAAGCTGTTGAAAACTGACACCAAGCACACATGCCTTCTTCAGTTATGTAATTTAAAGAACTACTTTAATTTTATGAGAAGCTTTTAGCATTGTGAATTGCCAACTCATGAATTGTCTGTTTAAAACCTTTAGGACCAGGGACAAGAAATTCAATTTCTTGTGTTTTCATGTTCATGTTTTCATGTATTATTATTTTATTGTCTGTTTTATGAGCAACAACAGCAGCACAGTCATATTATGATATAATGTTAAATTACATTATTTGGGGCAGGGGGCAATAAAGTTTGAGGCCAGTATAATGTACCAAACTTTCTTCAAATGTCTCTTTACAGTTTCAATGTCCACCCTAGAAACATCTGTAGAACCTTTAGCCAGTAACTGCACATGTGAACTTGGCCATGGAAAATGTGCTGAAAACGGTGACTGCAGGTGAGCAGGTTCATTTACAATATACTCTTACATTCAGTACATTTAACTGAATATGTGGTATTTCAACACAGCAGTAAAGTAAGGATGTCAAGTCATTAAAGCATATTTAGCTAAGTACTAAGTACACTACTTATTGAAGTATACGCTATATAATGCTTACTATTCTGTCATTTATTTGTCACATACTAGTTATATAGAATACAACAAGTAGTGAAATGTACATCCAAATGCTCAGTTGTACTGTGCAGATAAATACCATGATAAAAACAGAAAATAAGCAACATTTAAAGTAAATATAAAAATACAAGAATACAGTTCTGTAATATGATCTGTTTGTATACTGCACATTTTGCCAAATGTAGCAGGTAAAAAAGCATTTGTGTTTGTATGCAACATAGCACATAGCCTTTAACTATGTTTAAAAAATGCCAAATAATACATGTTACGTGGTTACAATATACTAAAATACATATGTAAATTTGGCTCCTGGTGCCGTGTGCTTCTGTGTGGCAGGTGTGATCCAGGGTGGGGCGGACCGCGCTGTGACGACTGTGTGCAAATGCCTGGATGTGTCCACGGCACATGTCATCAGCCCTGGCAGTGCATCTGCATGGACGGGTGGGCGGGGCGATTCTGTGACAAAGGTGAGTTTTTATTTATGAGCAATTTAATCATGACACACTGTTTGGCATGACAGACGTGTGTTGTCTCTGCAGATATTTACGTGTGTTCCAGAGAGCAGCCGTGTCAGAACGGAGCGACGTGTGTTCTGAATGACTCAGGGGAATATAGCTGCTTATGTCCTGAAGGTTTTCATGGACAGGACTGTGAATTTAAAACAGGGCCTTGCCAAAAGACCAAGTGAGTTATAAAAATTACATATTCATGTAATATGGGACATCAGCAGTACCTTTAATAAACAGGCATCATTATATGTTGAAACAGGGAACAGGGAGCCTGTTCATTCAGCAGTGATAACAAAATATGCCAGCCTTAAAACTTTCATAAAAATTGACATTCATTCTGGTGGCAAAAAATGTAATTTTCACATGTGTTGAAAATGATGAGAAATAATTACATGAGCTTTTTTAAATCAACATCTTGATTAAACTTTAGTCCTTTATAAGTTGATTAGCACTCCTAGCCAGATAGACTGGCAAAGGCAATACAACAGCCCGGTCAATTTGCAGCCTCTAGAGTGCAATCATGTAATTCAATGGGCTCATTATAGGCCCTGTAAGAGCTTGCTGATACCAACACACTGCAGCTGGACCCCTACTGTTCTTACCCTGATGTCCAAAACAAACTGACTGAGGGGTTTCCAGGGAAACTATGTTGCCTTGGACTGTTGTTTCTCTGCCCAGTGCCTTATGGTTTAGCCTGTGCACATAAATTACTTTACAATAAACAGTTTATTTAAGCAGATTAGAAGTGTAAGGTAATGCTTTAAATGTTAAAATACATACAGATTAATATGCAGAGACACCTTAAAGCAAGCCATTCATAGCTTGTTTCTCCAGAAAAGTGTACATGTGCCACAGTAAAGCTTTCAAAACAATACAAGCAATATTGATTCATCCAAAGTTTTGGAGCATGTCTAAGCAATGAAAGACAGTGGGATGTTTGTAAATGTTGGGAATAACAAGCATAAATGATTAATATGTAACTTTTCATTTTTATACTGTTGTCTACCGCTTTAGATCTCCTTGCAAGAATGGTGGTCTTTGTGAGGATCTAGGTGGTTATGCTCAACAATTGTCTTGTCGATGCTTGGTTGGCTTCTCTGGGCCCCGCTGTGAGACCAACATGGACGACTGCCTGATGCGTCCCTGTGCCAATGGCGCCACCTGCTTGGATGGTGTGAATCGCTTTTCTTGCCTGTGCCCTGCAGGTTTTACTGGCCGTTTTTGCACCGTCAACCTGGATGACTGCGCCAGCCAGCCCTGCCTCAACGGAGGGAGGTGTATAGATAGAGTCTCAAACTTCCAGTGCGTCTGCCCCCCTGGTTTCACTGGAAAGACCTGTGATGTTCCCCTCTGGGTGAGGGAATCTAAAGAGTTACCTATATTTAGGGATGGCTCTAGCTGGGGTGGAGGAGGAGGCGGGGTTACACAGAGTAAGTCTGCTCCAATTAATTACTCCCATGTGACCACCACCAGTGGACATAAGACAAACTTTAAAATTTCAGTAAAAGAGGTGGTGACCCAACATGGGGCCATGGGGCTTTCAGAGTTGCAGCTCATCATACTGCTGGTGCTGGGGGGCATGACTTTGGCCGTGGTGGCACTAACAGCTGGTCTGGTGCTATACGGACAATGCCAGGATCGGTCCGCCCGCTGTCAGTGCAGACCACCCCCCGCCCACCATTATCCATTCCATCGGTGTCGGACGCAGAGGCAGCACTCAATGCCTGCACAACAGGAATGCAAGATCAGTTTCCTTCAGTCTCCAGCACAGCCTGACCTTCAGAAGAAAAGGCTGAACACGAACATCATTTAGAGTGGCTGGATATGACTGGATGACTGGGCGGAGATTGCAGCTGCACTTATTGAAGTATAAAAGGGGCCTTTTGACCCTAATGACCATTAGTGGCCACTCCGTAACTACAGACAGAACAAATTAATCTGAGAGCTGGTGAAAGGGCCCAACAAGTGGTTATTGCTTTATGTGATTACACATAAAGAACCAAACAAATGTTTAATTTTTTTAAACAGAAGTGCCACAAGAAAGGCACAGCATGCAGAGGGAACATAAGAATAGCTAAAGTCAGCATGAAATGAAATTTGAACCCATCAGCACACATACAAATCTGTCTCTGTAATTTTAAAACTGAAAGCCCTCCCATCCCACCACCTGAGACATATTCAGTGTATTCCTAAAACAGGAAATTAAGTTATGCCTTGTTCCCAGATTGAAAGTACTGTGTTTACATTACAGATGTAAAGGGGGTTGCGAATGATGATTCATGCTGGCTTTAATGTACACACATCCTGAGAACTATATGATGTTTGTACTGAAAGAGGATTTAGTAGCACTACTGCGGTGCATGTAAAATAAAGCACTGAACCACTCTGATATATATCATATACATATGCATACATACNAGCACTGAACCACTCTGATATATACATCATATCATATACATATGCATACATACATACATACATACATACATACAGTGTATATATATATATATATATATATATATATAAATGCACACACACACACGTAGACTTTATGTACTGTATGTATATACTTTAAACAACATATAATATATATGTAATATATATAATTTTAGATTATAAATAATGTAATTAATAACTGATGAACTATAATTAAAACTCTTTTCAACATTGGCCTTTATTGCGAAAAGCATTTATAACATTTAAGAATTTTTTCAGTGTTTAAATTGTAAAATATTTTCATTTGAGTGTATGCCAAGTAATTTTGCTTTATAACTGTATGTTTTTATGAAAAGCTATTGTAATTACATTGTTGTGATGTTTCTTTAAGCAATTAAGATAGCAATATTAATTATTTTATAGGAACAATTTGTGATACATGATATGTAAACAACAGTATTCTGAGGTGTAAATATAATTTATTTATGTAATTTATTTGTGAAATGTATATTTGTTTTTTATGTGTATTTTTATACAGAACTGAGTGTTTTAAAGTTTTAAACTATGGAACGGTTGAGCACCACAGAGACTCACCAATAATAACTACCTTGATACTATATTTAGCTCACAAATGGGCTAAAACTAAAGGCACATACAAAAAGGATGCTAAGCAATCAAAAAAAAACTATAAACATTTTGTAGACATCTGTGTTTTCTGTTTTTAGCAAACATAAGGCTAAGTGATTAGGACTACATATCAAACTGCAGAACAGTTGAATTAAATCTTTCTCTTTAATTTTGCCACATTAATTAAACCCAAATGGCTTTTTGAACATAGTCAACTAACGTAAAGTTATCATTATACAGTTCACATTGTGCTCCTGTAGCTTAGTTGGGATAGCATTGTATTAACAGTGCAAAAGTTGTAAGTTTAATTCCCAGAAAGCACATATACTGACAAAATGCTGAACTTGAATGTACCGTAAGTTGCTTATAATAAACATGTCAAAAATGCCAAATGTGTAAATGTAAATAATAGATCATCACAACATGAGCCATAAGAATACAGCCTAGTCAAAACCCAATGAATTTATTGTTAAAGCCTAGGAATAGGGCACAATATTAATAGGACCAGTATGCACAATACATACCCTCAAATGAAGCAGGTGATGTTTGTACATTTTTCCAACACTACAATAAAACATGCTGGTTTCAGATCTCTGTCTCCTAATTGAAATACTATTTTTTTGTTTTTAATTGTATGTATATGCCTTAGTAGCAATACAGTAACTTTAATAATAACTATAAATTTTAAATAACCATTTACATTTTTAACCAATGTAACAAGGAACCTGGAAGTCAATTGCAAACAAACCGAGAAGGCCCAACAACACAACTAGTCCAGGGACCCAGAAATCCTAGTGGCACCCCTGGGTGTCATCATGCAGAATGAAATAAAGTGTTTTATCAAGATTTTTTTAGCRAAGAAAATATCAAAGAAAATAGCAAAGAAAAATAGCAAAGAAAAACTACCACCCAAGTACCAAGTGTGTAAGCATAGYATTTGTTGTGTTGGACTAATGAAATGTCTTTCTTGAGTTAATGTATTAGATTTCTTGAAATGCAATGCGGTGAATTCAAGTCCAGTGAGGAGGTGGCCAATTCACTTGTAATTTAGACTCATAAAGGCAGCCAACCAAGGGGTCAAAGACGGTAGCGTGGCCTCATCAGCCTCTGCTGGTAGATACTTCAATTACACCATCTGGCCAAAAAGCGTCTTTCTACACGGAGTCTTGTAAAAGTAGCTGCGTAAACTGCCAATCTGTTCTAATGCTATTACTGCATTAACTAATGTTAATACTTTATTATGCTTCAGTGGATTATTAGGATTCTAACCATAAATATGATGAATTATTATGAAATAATAATTACCATAATATCCACCCCTGTCACGAGATGACCTCCACAGGACGAACAAGGCGCTCATGAATATTAATGTATGACGCATTACGTCGATAGGTAACCTTCCTGTTCGATTAACACTAAATGTAAAGTATTTACATTGTTAACAGAACATACATACATTTCTATTTCATTTTTATGACCGCTGTGGCTGTATCACAACACTATTTCAGACGTGATCATATATAGGTAACTACCAAATACTACATGTTTTGACGATGTACTAACAAAGATACCAAGCGACACCTAGTGGACATCTATGAACATCTGCCACACTTTACTGCATGAGTATTTTGATGCAGAAATGTGTTAAAATAACTAAAGTATTTTGAAGTTGAAACCGTTTAAGTCACAATTAACACTAGTTATTTTACGTTTTTTACACTTGTTATTTACGTTATTTACGCTAGTTATTTTACGTTCTAACACTAGTTATTTTACGTTTCTATAAATGTCAATATGTTGAAAAAACAGATGGATAAAAACTACAAGAACATAACATAAAATGCGGATTCATTTGTCTCTTTTGTAAATAAAATAATCTTTTGTTTGTATATGTACAGATTTATTTGGCGTCGACGCAGGATGACGCATCCAATGCGCAGTTTAGCTTCTGCGCAACACCGGAAGCAAATAACAACTCCTGATAGAGCTCCATCTCTTATAAACATTTCGCGAACAAGAAATCGACAGAAGAGGTAAAGAAATAAGCAGAGATTTGTGTATTTTCATTTAACACACTGACTAGTCAATGCAACAAAGTGTTATGTTATACAAGCATACACTATATCGCTACAGTAAGTTTACTTTGACATATCAAAGCTGCTTTATCATATCAAGGTGTAATGGTTAAACTGTGAAGAATACCTTATATACCTAACATAACTGGGTCTCATATGCCAGGTTGCTGTTAGTATCCCTTGAATGGAAGTGGACAGGACCCGAAAGATGGGTCCAGAGAGAATCTTGCCGAACTCAGAGGAGGATCTGGTGCAGGACCGGCCTTTAGACACAGCTGTGCCGGAGGAATGGAGCGGAGAGGACATGGAGGAGGATGAAGGAGGTGCTGGAGACGAAGACGAGGCCAATGGCAGCTATTATTACGAGCCTCTTAACCAAGACCCGGACGGAATGAATAACTCGCACGCAGATCCGGCCGACGAAACAACAACAGCGGAGCAGCTTCAGGATGTCCAGGATAGAATAGAGGTACAGAAATCCTTCCCAGCTGTGACATCTGCATTTTTTTACCGGTTGGACGTTACGATACGTTACTTGTATGGTACTGCCATTTTACCGATAGTCCCACTTAGCTCTTAAATCAGAGGTTAATAACGAAATCCACTAACCTGCGGCGTTTAGCTCCAACCCAAATTAGGCATAAACCTTCCTGAGCTGAATGAGGTCTTGTGGACTGCTGCTGGACACATCCAGGAAGGTGTTTAAGTAGGTTGGAGCTAAACTCTGCAGGAAGATAGATTGTAGGTCGTTGCCTTATGTTGTGATCTGTCAACATTGTGTAGGCCATGGGTCTGTTCCTACCCCAGCCTCCACCTCCTGACAGTGATGAAGAGGAAGACCCTGAAGGAGCTGCTGCCAGGAGGAGTTATGCATCCATTCCCATGGATGAAGGTAAGAGTACATTTGCATTGTTCCTAAAGCCTCAATTAAAAGGATATGTGATTAATTTACTTCTGTATAATTAGTTATTATTGTGTTGATATCACCCTGAATCTCCATTGGTCAAACAGTATTTTAAGGATTTTAAAGTGCAGTACCATGCAAAGTGGTCAACATTAATGCTTACAGCAAACTAGATATACACAAATTTTGGAATTTAAATATTTAAAGAAAACCATTTAAACCCATAATAATTTGAAATGGAAAATGCACACTATCATTTGACAAGCTGACAACCCCAATGATGCAGGTTATATACGGTTCAGATAAAAGTGTCTGTCAAATGCAAAGTGTAATGAATGACCACTTCTGTTAAATGACCACCTTTTCTTTTTACAGATCATGTTGAGCTGGTGAAAAGGACCATGGCAGCTATAAATTTGCCAACACTGGGCATCCCTGCCTGGGCACAGAACATCTCTGATGACCAGTGGAAGGATATGGTCCAACAGACACTTGAGTCTAGACAAAGCTCTGCCGGCCTGAGACTGGAACGCAAGTGATGGCAATTTTAAGAGCTTCATCTCCCCCACTACAAGACTCGCACTGTATCAACATTTAAAAAAAGCTTCTGATGTGGTAACTTAAAGAATCCTAAAAACACCATACAAACCTATAATTGGACAATGTTCAATGAGCTAACAAAATAAACACAAATTACACAGAAATGGACTGAAGGTCTTAAAACGGCATTTACTTTTTACATTGTTGTGAAAAGCACCAAAAACTTCTCTGAAGTTATGCAGTGTTATGCTCTTTAAATACCATTCTTATGTAAAGTGAAAATTTTGCAAGATTGTTTGCTTTTGTACAATCATATAGACAAATGATGGTGCATTGCGTGTCACAGTTCCAGTAATCTCATAGTAGACAAGTGAACACATGTACAGTAAAAGATTAGTCATGCATCTCACACTGTTCTAGCAAAGCAAATGGTCATTGCATCTTTTGTTTCTTTATTTTTGTTCTGTACATACATGAACATCTGTACAAAATATGACTTTCATACTATGTAATGCTCAACCTAATTAAAGTACAACATATGTACATATGACCTGGAAAGCAGTTTAAGATTAGTGTCAGGCTTGGGGAGGGCAGGGGGAGGAGGGAAAGAGCATTGAGTGTGGAGAGACCCATACTTTAATTTCCCTCTACATTTCGTGTTGCTGCCGGACAAGCTGAACACTGGCCCCTTCCGCCTATCAAGTTGAGATATTATCCCTCTGACTTTAAGAAGGAAGCAAGCATTCGATAGTGAAGTTGCCTCTGATTGTTGTTGAAATGTTCTGGTCACTTAAGAGGCAGGTAGGGTGGCAATCCATGCTCTTGATTCCTGTCTGCTGATAGTCTGCCACATTACATACAGCGAATGATTTAAGACTTCACTTCTGCACTGTATACTATAGGTTGTAACTGCACAAGTCAAAATGTATGCACACATTTTGAGCAATGGAAGGAGTGTAGCTGCTTGAAATCACAGCAGGGAATTGAGGGACGCTAAGGCGGATTAAGAGGGGCAGGTATGCCAATCGTGAGCTTTGTATGAACAGCAAAACAGTTGTCCAGCAGCTCAGATAGAAGAAAATGTTTCCTCACTATTGGAATGATCCAAAAGTGACTGGAGTCAGTGACATCACAAGACAGAGACCTTTACAACAGAGGGTGACATCATGCATCAGGATGGAATCATACAGCCAACAAAATTAAAGAAAAGATGAACTTGATGGTGCCAAAAAGGGACTATTATAGAGCATGGGTGGGCTAGGGTGCAGTAATAAGCAATATACATGACAATATACAATACACAATTATTTGCAACGGTAATTGCAGGCTGTCGTTTCCCATATATTAAGCCTGGTAAGCTAGTTAAGCAAGTATCTCTTTTCATAATTGTACAATCAAGCACTACACAATCCTCCTAATAGGACTATATACTTTAATCTTAATTTTTCTGGTACCTGAAAAAATATTGCTTAGGTGCTTTCAAGTGAAAAAAAGACAAAATAAGAGCTATTTTCTCAGGTTGGGATAGAAGTCTTGAAAGGACTTTTTTTTTAAAAGGCTTAAATATGGAAGCTTTTCTTTCATAGTTTCCCTACCACAAAAAATCTATAAAGCAAAACAAGATACCTTAAGAAATCTAGGTGGTGAATAAGGGGCGTTTTGATTTCTTAGGTATTTGTTCAGGAGGTACAAGACATAAAACAAAGATAAAATGAGGACAAACAAAAGTGCATTCTGGAAAAATAGACATTTTCATAAAGGCTTTTGCTGATGGTGGGGGTAGATGCAGTTGCTTTCACAAAACATACTTACCATTTACTTTTAATGGAAAACAGCAAACAGACTACATCAAACTTTTGCGATGGGTCCCAAAAGACTTGAAAGTCTTTCCTTTCATACTACAAACTAACGTGAAGCTTAGCTAGCCAAAATTATGGCACCAGGCCTTTTACCTTCTATGTAATGCAAGTGGGTCAGGCCTGCTCTTTTGTAAATCTGTCACCACTTCTAGGGAAACTTTACAGTCCTCTGGGTCAACTGTTTAGGGAAGCATTTGGAATAAATCTGCGTTCCCTTACAAATTCAAATCTCTGATTCAAATCTGTAACAAAATGAGCTTCTTTTATAAGAAACCAGCTTCCCCAAGTTGTTTTCTGTCACCATTTGGCCACAGTCTCTATGTTAAGCAAAGCAGCTGAAACTGCTGTGAAGAAACTGCCCACACCGCAGCCTCACAGCTGTCTAATGCAGGAGATCCAGTACAGGGTCACCACCTTCATTCAGGCCTTCATTTATCTGGAGTAACATGATTCATTTAGTTGCGTGTGGCCCCTTCAGAGAACTAATACTTTACAGAGGCAGGGAATGGCACATGAGATGCTATCAAGCAGCATAACAAATGAGATACGAACATGTGAACAAATGCCTGAGAAAAGAATAACATGGAGAAAATAAAGTGAAAGGGAAAAACCCAAAATGACTTTGATTACTCGTAAACCACTTTGCTTTCTGACCACCCAAATGTTGCTTCCGCAGTGTGGGGATCAGAAGCTATGAATCAGTGTGCATTTTAGGAGGGTGTGTGTGTTTAAGCGTTGGGGTGGGACGGCGTGCATGGGAGCTCTCCACTGCTCTGTGGGCTGGATTGTTGCAGACGGGTTTCTCCAACAGCACAGGAGGAAGAGAGGATGGAAAGAGGCAGAGGAAGAGAGAGGTGGGTTACAGCAGATGACAATTTTGGACTAAGACAAGTGGGACAGTTTAGGTTTGGTGGTGGGTTGGGGTGCTCCCTTGTCAGAGAGCTTCTTGATTGGCCGACAGGTACTCCTCTGCCCGCTTATGAGCTTCCAGAGCTTTTATAGTGTACACATCCTGCGGCAGCTCGGATTTTCGCCTCATCAAAACTTTGTCCTTCTTGATGTCTTTCATTCCCTAAAACATCAAATTGATCATTCACATCAATCTCAAGACATGACAAAACACCATTATGAACATGGTTTAAACTTATCTAACAGGTAATGGCTCACAATGCTCACAATGTACCTGTGAAGCTTCTGTCTCCACAGTCTTCTTCAGAAGCTGAATGTCCTCAGCTGTGGGGGTCTCTGTCTCCATTGAGTACAGGGGTATCCCTCCCAGGCTTTCATTATACATCATATACTGCAAGGTCACACAAACACATTTACAAGTGATCTACATGTTATAAACTGTGACACGATTTTGATCAGCCTACCTACCCTATATCTAAACACTGAGTATTAACAGTAAAACTAACCTCCTCTTGGGTCAGACCAGGCCGAACTTGAGAACAGACCTTTGTACTCTGAGGAAATGCAAAGGTTATGGTTAAAAACACACATTTACATCATCCATCATTACTTCCAAATTAAACTGGATTCTCTGTTTGCCCTCAGAGCACGCTGCCGACTCGAGAGGTGAATTGCGATAATTACACTTCTCTGAGGTACTTCAGAAATGATTCATTTAATGAAAATGTACTTAAAAAAATAAACAAACAAAACAATGCAGTGTTTAAAGAAATCTGGCTGTTACTGGCACAAAGCGGTCACAGATGAATAGTAAAAGTAACTACTGCATTAAAAGTCTTAAAGCTTGTGTCTCAATTACAAACTGTAACTATGAAAGCTGGCTTCAGATCTGGGGCAGCTTGACTGTCACTGGAACCTTGACATTCTGTGTGAGCATTAAACTGTTGAGTGTACCTGAGGGTTCTGCTTTGCCAGCTCTTCAATTTTATGCCACATCTCCTCCCGTTCCTTCAGCTTATACTTCTCTCTGGTGGAAACAGGAGAGCCAAACACAGTTTAGACAATAATTAGACAATAATTATAAAAGACAATAATTATAAACCACTTAACCTTAAACATATGTATATAGGGATGCATATGGCTACCACAAGTTGAGCTCTTCACATAATCTGCTGACTTACAACAATGAGAGATGAGACAGACCATCTACAGTCTCCCATTTACTCACTTCTGCTTCTCAGCTTTGTATTGCTGAGTACAATCATCAAACAGCTTCTGGTTCATCTCCATAAACAGCTTCAAAGCATTGTAGATAAGCCCATGGATTGTCCTGCACAAGAAAATAATTAAGACACCAGTAAGACAACAAAGAAACGGCAATATGTGAACAAAACATTTATCTTTAAAGGTTCATATTTTCCATCTTTCTAAATAAAAGGAATTATTTGAAACGATCCTCAAGACAAATTCTTAACAGACAATTCCCAAAGTAAAGTTTTAACAGAAGCATGGCCGTACTTGTTCCAGTGGCTCTTGGAGTTCTTGTAGAGAGCAGGGAACATGATGGGAAGGATCTTGGCAGCGTTGTCACTGATCAGGCTCATGATATACTCATTGTTCCAGTAATATAATGCTCTTTCTGCAACCTGCAACAAACATGGTCATTACATGTCACTGGCTACTACATTATCAAAGAAACAGTTGACCTAAAACTGTATGACTACAGCAGATAATGTTCTAAAGTCTAAACATTGACTTTCATATGTTTTAATTGTCTATACTTAGACATGTCTGAGACATTATCTCACACAATGGCTTGGTAGGCTGAAATGTGTTCATGTTCAAAGACTGTGGAAAGTCACATTTTGATTTCTAGGAATTTCATTTTGTCCAGTGTTTAGTTCTAAAGCGAGACCAATTGTGCTTTCATACCTGGAAGTGTGGACTTGACACACACTTGGCCAGCTGTCTAAACAGGGGCTCCATGACTTTAACAAATTCTGAGGGTTCAATGACATCCAGGATTTCCTCCAGCTCATTCAGAAACATCACCTCCTTAGGACTGTGAGTCTTGGGCCAGAACTTCAACAGACCCATAATTACCTGATGTGTATGAGAGAAAGGTATATTAGACTTTAAAGGCAAAGACCTTTTCACAATTATCCATGCAGTAACAATTTTTTTCATCAGTAGAAATATGTATTACAATTATATTAAATCCACCACAAATAAAAAAACCCAGGCAAAAATGAAAATGGATTTGCTATTAATAGTGACAGGAAATGGCAAATGTGTATATGTCAAGACTGTGAAATCCTACAGGCTCAGTAAGGCTGCTATCCTTTTCCAAAAACTGCACCACACAGTAGGCCAGCTGAAAGAACAGAAAATGACACCTTCAAATACTTTAAGACATAAGAACACAACAGGTTCACTAACAAGAATCACTGCACATAATATTGGATTAATGGATTAACAGTTCTCTTTTACTTTTACTGTAGTCAACAAAAAAGGTTTTCACTATAACTTTGAAGACTACATTAAACTGTAAAACCAGGCAAAGGAATGAGATGTTTGGCAGTTATTTTGTAAAATGCTGTGTTTTGTCAAAATCAGTTTAATACAATACAGTACATTATATATTATACTTGTATATGTTTTAATATACACGTCCTTTTCAGAAAATTAGCATATTGTGATAAAGTTCATTATTTTCTGTAATGTACTGATAAACATTAGACTTTCATATATTTTAGATTCATTACACACAACT